>JAAAKG020135034.1:0-13660 GCA_010014905.2 Druon quercuslanigerum
ATTTATATCAAAACGATGTTTTTAAAATTACATAACTTATTATTGAGAAAAAATTCAGCTGATAACTTGTTTCATCATATAATTAATAACTTATAAATAATAAATATACTTCCTTTTCGATTATTTATTTTTAAAAAGTTTACGGTATATTGGGATGACTAGCCAAGTATATGAAAAATATTTGAATATTCATCCCAAATTTCGGGACCAGACGTTTCGTTATACATTATTTTGAACTTTTAACTGTTATTCTTTAGATAAAATTAAAACCACAAATATATTTAAAATGGTTACTTCTTTATTTTTATGTAAACCTTTTTTTAATATATCAGTTTCGAACTGTGAGGGTTTCTATATTTATGAAAATATAGATATTTATGATTGATGAAATCGAAAATCTATTCAGCCGACGGATAACAGGACTGTGAGTGCTTACCAATAATAGCACACGACCTACCCTGAAGGGAATATAATAGATAGGACATCTTGAAAAGGGGCGAGGTGTGACGGAATTAAAACTGATTACCTATAAATAAGAACAAGCGAATTAAATAGTCACACCTGGAAAAGGGCGGTCTACTCTTGGCAGGTACCCATTGCCCCTTTATCGGTCGGCTGAAAAATTTTTCTATTCGACCTTAAAGAAAATTGCAAGTATGCGCTTTGCGGAAGTTTAATATAGATTTAAAATATATATTTTTTGGTTTTTCGCGAAAAGTACTGATCTTTCTGGGTCTCCAACGATACCGATATCACACGGAGAAAAATATATCTCACACTTATATCGCAGAACCTCTATATTGAAATAAAGCGCAATATGATAACGTACAAGCAGGTTTTGGATTATTATAATGCGATAATTACGATATATAGCGCAGGAATTACGGTATATATTGCAATTCATGCGATATCGTTTTCTCCATGCTGGGCGATGAGTCACTTCCAATATTATAACATTTAAAATTATTTTGAAAAATTCAATAATCGATTGATTTTATTCCAGTGCTTATCACCAACTGGAGGAAGTTTACTAGATAAATTTATAAGGCGAGTCCGAGTAAGAGATCAAGATGGTTCGTTACAACACTCGGGTATCACGGAGAATAAGGGAATGTGTGAGGTCGACGAAACTTTCAGAGGAAAGAGTCCTCCAGATAATGTAGTTCTTAATTTGACGTCTTGTACCCGGAGCCATTCCAATTTTGAAAAAAATCAATCAAGAAATTTTGTAGAAAACGAAACAGAAACAGGAGAACTTCCATCTTTAAATACTGAAGTTCAGTCAATAAATATTCCCAAGGAGAAGTTGAAAAATCGATATCCATCTTCTCCTTTCTATAAAAACGCTCAAATTCCCACACCTGGATACTGTGATGTAACAACCAAAATTCCGGACACGTACCAGAAGACTGCGAATCAGGGAACGATGACTGTGCCACAAGATTTTCAAGATTTTGATTCTAAAGCAAAGAAAGGATTCAGAAAAAAATTAAGCACTCAAAAAACTTTCAGTTTTCAAAAAAGTAGACGAGATTTGCATCCTGAAAGGGCTGCCAGATTGAAAAATTGTAAATCTAATTCTACTATAAAATTTCCAAGAGATTCAAAACATCGTTTGACTTCAAGAACTTCCTGGATTTCGAAAACCATGAGGAGATTAAGGTTAAAAAATAAACGAATAAAAAAATGAAGCAGTTTTTCAGATTTTTATGGAAAAATGCATAGGTTGACAAAAACAAAGGTTCCGTAAGAATAATAACTTCGAGGTGGTTGTAATTATTGTTTCGTGCGAAGTACAAATAAAAGTATATTTTAAAAAGAATAAATTACATTTTTAGGTCATCCTTTTTATCTCGAAATACTGAGAAATGAATATGTAAATCTCACTGATTATTCAGAGATTTTTCATTGATTTTTATACTCAGCTGAAAATGTTGTACAAATTCTTTACCACATCGTTTTATTTATTTGCTTCAGGTATAGTAATTTTTAAATCAGATTGGAGATGTTCAGAAGTGAATGAAAATATAAATCGAAACGAAATGACCTGTATTGAATGAATTTATAAGGTTTTCATATAATGCGATATTGAAATCAACCACAGCACATTCGTATATCAATCCTAACCCTAGAGACATTGACACAGCAATTCCCTGCGGGGAACATTGACACCGTGAACGAACTCCCAAGAAGCCACACACCCCAGGATGTATTTTATCGCTACACACGTGAGATATATGCTTTCGATTTTCCAATTCTTATAATCGCCATAAAAGTAAATATAAATCTATAATAAAGATACTTTTTTTTAAAGTGAATGGTTAACCAATGTGTATAGTGTGTATATGTATATACAGTGCGTACAGAATATGCAGGAAATAATTCAGCTATATAAAAAACAGGTTCTATTACAAAGCATGATCTCGAACAGAATTAAATTCACTTTTCGTGGATCAACTGCCAATTCTCATTTCTCCTAAAATTTTCCTTTCTTATATTTTTATAAAAAACTGTTCTCTACTTGCAAATAAATTTTTTCAAACAAAAATTAATTAATAAATTTATGAGGGTCAATTCAGAAATATTGTTCAAAGTCACTGCAAATTAAAAAAATCAAAGATTTAAATATTCAACATCACGCAAATCAGATTAAGATGAGCAAGATTTTGGAAATCAATAGATTCAGCGAAACAAAAAAAGTTGAAATACACACTGAAAAAATGAATGGCTTGAACTGAAGAAACTGTTTTCTTCGATATATATGAAAGTTTGCTTTGTTAAAATAAATGTTGGATATATCAATAAAATTTGTTATTGACGCAAACATATGTGTTCATTGAATCATCAAAATTCTCGATCTATCAAAATATTTGCTTAAAACGACAAAATAATATGGTTGCATCAAATAAAACTGTACTTTGAAACACCCTCGACTTTTTTGGAAATGTAGAAAAAAAATTTTTAGACAATGCTTCATAACTGGACGGAAGTCTACCCGTTTATATTCTACACTTATTTGAATGAAACTCTTTACCAAAATTTCTCGTATTTTAGATCTCAGCTATTCTATGCATCATCGTATTTAAATTTTTCTACGTAATATTTAGTATATGCTGGAAACCTACAAGATCCAAGGAAATGTATCTCTTTGATTTTTCCATGGAACCAAGGATTTGTTTACTTCAGATGTTTAAATATTCTTTAAAGACAGATAAGTCATGCCTGGACTGTAAGAAATCATTTACTTAGAGGTATATTGCTTTAATTGTGAGCTATTTACTTTGTTTGAATCTATTTTTTCAAGTGATAAATATGCTTAAATAAAGTAAGTAATTCATTCATGTATTTGCCATGTAAAAGTAAAAAATATTACTATTGAAATAATATTAACTTTAATCATTATTATTGCATTAAATTTATAGACAAATGCTGTATTTCTATGTTAGTATTTCATTCATTCAACTATTAAAACAAAGGTGGTATTTTTTAGATCATTTTAATATTCCTTTCATTTTGAGCCGCATTTATTTTGATAAATTACGTTTTTTTTAATAATACTCTCTTTTCTTTAAAGCGAGGACTTGCGTCTTTAAAATAAGTAATATTTTTATAAACTTTTATTAAAACCCACTTTATTCTTACCAACAAATATTTGCTCAAATTTAGGGTACGCTCCTTTAAACCAAAAGGAGCTACATCTACCAATTAAGAATTAAGAAAACAACGTTCTTTAGCTTAGTTAATATTTCAATGACCGTAAAAAAATTATTACCAACAATAATTATATAATTTTGGTCTAGATGAAACCATTGTTTTATAATGAAGGAATGTTTTATAGGACGTATTGAGTAAGATCAATTCTTTAAATGAAGAAAATTTTTTTTTATTCAAGATTTTTTTTCTCAGTATTATGTAAAGATTAAATATTTTTTGGCTATGCAAATAGACATTTTTAATTGTATATTTATTTTCTAAGATATCTTACAGTAAAATGCTACAATTTTTCTTCAGACTTTTATCCGACTCTCGCGTTACTATGCTAAAGATTGGAATTCACTACTTTTACATAGCATTTTTGAAAATCTCCATACAAGTCTTTTTCTGAATATTTTTTACACGTCTTACGACTCCTGCTGTTAAATTGAAATGTTTGACTTTTGTATGTCAATTTCGATTGTATGTAAATTCAAAACGACGAATTCTGTCCAAAAATGATTATTCAAAGTTTTGTAGGGAGTTTGACAAGCTCCTCTTTGGAACTTACATGCAGGTTTGCCCTTTGATGAGTACTATGAAAAATTAACTTTGCAATTAAAGAATAAAAAAAAAAAAATTTTGCAGAACTTTATAAAAACTGCAATTCCCTTTTGAAACTTTTTTTGGTATCTTAAAAAATTGGCAAAGGTATTTCTGATTCAACGATCTCAAAACATGAAGATCCATTGAAAAACTGAAGTGTGATATTTCGGACGATTCTCATACTTTCTGAATCATAAATGATTTGAATGTGAGAAATATTATCAAAGCTTAAACAAAGAACCTTTAATAAGTCTTAGTAATATTAAGAAGGTGTCACCTTTTAGTTTCAAAGTCTATAACAAAAACAAAAAACATTTTTTGGTCTATTAATGTTGAAGGTCACCTATCAATAATTAAAAATTGCTGAATAATGTGAAAAAATTATGTCCATGCCCTTAAAATTTGAATCAGTGAGCATCACAGCACTGCAAATTAAATCATTTTTATATCAGTTATTTCAACGATTTTAGTACATATATTTCTTTCCTCAAACTAATTTATGAAATGTAAACATTTTAGAAGAAACAACTTGACACCAATAATACAGGAGACAAAGATGATAACGATCATTTAATATACTCTAATAAAGAACCAGAATTTTAATTGATTATACTGATAACCGATGTCTTCATTAGAGAGTTAATCAGTATCTCCTCTGCTTGGTAAAATGAGGATCCTTTATACGCTCATCTTCACCTTCACGGTCATTCTTTTTTCTATTGGTAAATATATTAATATACAATATTTATTTCACTCTCTAAGCGAATGTATCAGAGTTCCACGTACCTAACTACATAATATTATATTCAGTGTATTTGCCTGGCACAGTTGTTTTTTTATTTTGTTTAAATAATGCAATTTTATAAATTCTATTTCAGCTAGCACAATAAAAACCTTTTTTAAATATGAGTTATTATTCTATACTCTATAATGTAAAATTGTTGTCCTTGCGGTTTATGACCTTATGCAACTATATGCACGATCACGTGGTACCATGGTATATACACCTAATGACAAAATACTTTACAAAGAAAAGTATTGTGTAATGTGTAATATTACTTTTTAAGTTTGTGTAAGAGATGCGTCATGCGTATTTCTTTTCTTTTTCGAAGAATTAGCAATTTCTAAATCTTTTTAAATGAAAACAACACAGTAAACCCCAGAGATATTATTTATCTAAAGTTGGATAACAACGCTGCAAAAAATTGAAAACTACATTGATCCGAAGTCGATAATTTTTATCACGAGACATATAAAAATTATGCGTCATCGTATAATTGAAGTTGTCAGTTGTTTGCAACTTTTGTATCCAACTTTAGGTCAATCATGTCTTTAGGATTCACTGTAAAAATTTTCTTTGAAGAGGTCAAATAATAACAGTACCAAGTTTGAAAAAACTCAGCAATTATATAACTTTGAAACTATTAGTCATGAAAGGTTAAATTCAACAATCCACACAAAAGTCTTAAAAAATGTTTGATTTTTTTATCATGTAGATTACAATTAATTATATGAAAATGGCCTTTTTCCGGGTCGGGTTGAAAGCCAACTCGGCTCGAGTCCGCTTGTGTTATTTCGGGTCGGCTTATCTTTCAACAATAACTAACGTAAGAATTATTTTTAAAATTTTAGATCATCCCTGCTTTTCGTTAAGCTTTTTTTTATAGTGATTGTGCGTAACGCACATGTGCGTATTATTTCGTTGTCCCCTTGAGGATTGGCAGTAAAGTTCTAGTGGCGGTAATGGTGTTGGTTAAAACCGGCTTTCAATTTTTGTTATATGTACGGTGCTGACCTAATATATATTTTTTCCGAAGGATTTGAAAACGAAAGTAAGAAAACGTGTTGAATATTCGGGGTTTTGCGAGTTACTCAGATCAATAGAATGTTGAAAAATCAAACCTTTTGTTGAGGAAAAAATGATTTTTACGACAAATATTAATTTTGCGGAAGAGAGAAATTAGCAGGTAACGGACGACAGCATTTGAACGTTTAGAGTCTTTCGAAAATTAATTTTTTTTTAACTCACAATTCTGACATCATAGAAGAGTCCTCAACCTATACCAAGTTTTCGAAGGGCCACGAATTAATGATGGTGAACCTAAATTTTGCGAAATGCGTCGCGAAATGGAGAAAAAAAACGGTATAAACTGACATATTCTGTGTGTGTGTGTGTGTGTGTGTGTGTGTTTTGTTACCAATATCTTTGAAGCCGTGAACCAGAGTCAGTAGCGAACCCATAAAAAAATTCAAAGTCTGATTTAACCAACACCCTTAAGTGTGGTTATTAAGAATGCGCAGTAGATGTATTCGGTAAGTTATGCTGCGCGTTATGTTTCTACAGGTATAAATGATGTGTTGTGTAATTTTCCGATACTTAAGGATGAACGAATTTTATATGCGCTGGAGAGGTATATGGATCTTAAGGTTTCGTAGTAGAGATTTAAAGGTATTAAAGAGGTACCGTAGAGTTATGTTTCTCATAAATATGCGCAGTATAGTTATATTATACAGGACTTGAAGCTGCATAACGAACGTCAATCCATGTATTACAATTGACAACTTTTCTCCTACGATTATGACGGTTGAGGCGGCGGTTATGATGGTGGCGGTTTGTGCTTTCCCGGGTGCATAAAATTCATCATATTTTTAATTAATTAAAAAAACAACAAAACCATTTATCGAAGATTATGTAGTTGAAATATGACCTCAAACAACTTATATTTGTAGGAAAGAAGATGTCATTTGTAATACATAGACTAAAAATCAAGCCCAACGAAGCGCCTTAAGACAGAACAATATAGTTATATAAAATTATAATAATTATAATAAATAATAAAATAAAAAATTATAATATATAATTATAGGGACTTTATGGATTCATGTTTTGAGAACATCATAGAGTTCTGAGATGCTGATTGCTGAACAGCAAAAATTCTTATTTCTTTTAAGTAGTGTTTTGTCTTACAGGTTTGGGTATAGTTTTCAGATCTAACTACATGGGATCATGTGAAATGTGCATATTCCCCTACAAAAGTTTTAAATTCTTTAAGTAAAGGATACGAAACTATAGGATCCTTCACGTGTCCCTGGGGGTTTCAGATTCCTTCGTCAATTTTCTTTATAAAGGCTTATCGTGAGGCATATGAGGGTGGACCAACTTTAGTTGCAAGGTCCTTGCATTTGGAGTTCCTGACTCGTTATGGTAGTCTATAATACCACAAACATTTTAAGATTAAATACGAAAAATTAACTATGCTCTTTACATAAAAAGTCGATTTTTATGTTTATTACAACAACAAAAAACTAATTAGAAGAACGCCTCAAAGCATGATAACTTTCTCGAGAGATTGTTTTAAATTGTAATACATCATTGTAATCATAAGAGGCCGTACGAATAAGAAATGGAACTGGTACGAAATATCGTTAAAGTTTTTAATTTAAAAAAAATTTTTATTACATTTAAAAAGTTTGTTATTTTAAAACCATTTTTACTACAAATTATAATGCTTTTAGATCTCTTCTAATTATTATTTTTTTTATTAGGCATAAAACCTAACTTTTTGTGCGAATACGCCGCTAAACATTTTAAAACGCTTTCTATGGGTTCCCATATAGATCTACTGTAGACTCTAATAATACGCATCCTCAGGTATCCTATATTTACAATGCGAATCATTTAGTCCCGTGAATGTATTATGTGCAGGCTAACTTGAAGCCTTAGAGGTTTACTGCGCAGCAATATGAACCATAGAAGTTTATTGTGCAGAGAAAAGTGGCTCTGACTAACTAACTAACTAACTCTACTACTCTTATTTAGGATCCGCAAAATTCTACCGCGCATAATAAATGTCCACATAAGTTTACTGCGCATCCTTAATACTGTTAAATCTCTACTGCGAATTCTGAAGGCGCATATAACTCTCCTGTGCATAGAGCAGCCATAAAAATTTAAAGGTTCGAACCATCGGGAGTATACCAGTAAGGAAAAATACATTGCTAGTATAGGTACGACATACATCGGAGGCTTTTTTAAAATAAAAAAAGTAAAATGATAAAATATTGTTTTGTAGTAGCGTGTAATAAGCACAGTGTTGTGCACCCAGGCACAAGGTTTTTTCGGACTCCAAGAGGTATAAATGATGAGCAAGTCTCATCATCAAGAAAAATCTTGAATTTTCGTACAGTTTTTTGAGACGTAAATTTTCGTTATTTGTCATAGGATAATTTGAATTTGGCTTAATAATCCTTTTAATTAATTCAAAATTCATAACTATGTTTAAAGATTCATTTGCTTGATCAAAAATACAAGTATATTATATGAATATTATATATATTTATAATTATTATACAAAAATATGATATCTAAATTTTAATTGTGAATGAAAATAAAGAGTTTTTTGTATTATTACTTTTTTATTAAGTCGGATACCCGACTACCCTAATCAGCTGGGAAATTCCATTCATATGCCAATCTTTTACAGTAAAACTTTTTCCGGTCCCAACGAACATAATTTAAAAAAAATGGCCTATAGAGTTTCAATGCACGCTTTTGAACATGATGTTGCATCTGATAAGAAATGAAAGAAAATTATGAATCTTCTGTTTTTAACTGCGCAACTATTTCCATTCCACGAGTTAATATTTTGTATTATTACTCACCAATCACGCAATATTTGTTCGTGTTCTTAGTTCAGATTCAAAGAGTAAGATTTTATGAAATTTACCAATTTTTAGAAACAATAATTTTCTAGATTTAGCAATGAGTTGAATGCAATATTGCAAAAGTATGCTTTCTCTGGCAAACTTTTGACTTTAAAAATAAATATTTTTTAAATTTTTCATTAAATAACAGTTTAACATTAAGTGGATCCGACGACAAATTGTGTAGACTTTCACACGGTTCTTCTTTGAAAGTTGTAGATTTTATTTCTGCGCCAGATGCTTTATAAAAAAATGCACTAATATCGCAGATAGAAAATAGAACATTTTTCTTTTCTGCAGAGTAATGTCTTTTTAACTGAATGCGGATCTTGACTCAATGCAGATTACTATTTGCAAAAAATAAAAAATAAATAAAAAAATTCTTCTAAACAATTTCACTTATTCTTATTTAAAAAAGAACGGTAAAAGAACCGAGCACTAGAGAACGACACAGGTGTGGTATTTAAAAGTGCATTTTATTTTTTAATAGAAATTCGTAACAGTCAGATTGTGAAACAAAATTGCAAAGGAAGGCTTTAAAAGAAGTATTTTCTTTTCAAATAAAAAACCGGTTGTCAAAACAAATACTCAAGAAAATCAACTTGTGTAACATAATTGCACAAAAAGATTTAAAATAAGAGAAAGATGTTTTCCAATAACATTGTAAAACTGTTCATTGGAGAGAGGTATATGATAAGAAAAAAAGAGGGAGAAAAAAGAAAGAGATAATAAACCATTTGTTTATCTTTAATATTTCTGAGAAACGAGGATACATTTTTTTAAATTGAATTGTTATTGCCATCTCAATCCATCACCCTTTTGAGTTTTTTCAACTGTTAATCAGTTTCAATGTCAAATATCTGATGAAATCAAAATCAAGAAAACTTTAATTTCAATCTATAAGAAAAACTTATTATCGAAGTAATTTTTATTAAACTGTTTTTAAGTGCACAAAATTATGCAATAGAAGTCTATTTTTGAATAATTACGTCCCTATCAAAAATAATTCTATGCCATGTCTCTAATTTAACCTGAAAAATGGCTAAAAACTATTTTTTAATGTAAAATAAAATAAATATTTGCTCTATAGGATTTATATCCCATAAGCTAAATTAATTTTTTTGTGTGGTTATGACGTTTATGATTATGCTCTAATTTTAATAATTTAATATCTAAACGCTTGCTAATAACGTTTTTATAACATGAAAGTTTTGTGATTACATATGGTATATAACTATTCATAAGACACTAATGTCCATAAAAAAATTTTCTAAACAATTTTAATAATTTAGTCAACTAATTCCGATTTCCTTCAAAGAACCAGTAAAGATGTCACTGAACGTAAATAAGAAAATTTTTAATTTTACTTTAGACTATTAGGAGTCTCATCTACGTTGAAATTGTTTATAATTTTCGTATTCTCGTAGTAAGAACTGCATCCTAAGTTAACTCAGATCCGAGTCGAAACATGTTGGCAATTTTTGGATAAAAACATTTTTTTAAACTCCACGCTCTTTGGGCAAGTTCTCATCGCGGGCTGCACGCGCAGCTTGAAAGTTTGAGCGCGCCTACTATCTGTCCAAAAAATATAGGCACCTCGATTTTTGTACGAACTTTCATAAAAATCTCAGCAGAAAAAAATTCTTAAAATATGAGACAATATGTGTGTTGCAGGTTGAAGTTTTTGGCAATACTGATACAGAGTTTCAAAATTCTCAGGTGATTAGCGAATAAAAGGTGAAAAAGTGCCATAATCATATGATAATTTCCTAAAATAAACTATGAAAATTCTGAAAATTATATGGTTTCTTTCATCCTTTATGTGCACAATGTTGAAATTTATAGCCAAAAATAATAATTTGTTAATAAGTTGTTAACAAAAAACGTAGGGAGGTGTCATCTTTAAAACTGCGGAACGTACAGAGATGATTCTGAAAGCAAATTACATTTTTTTGGCTTCTGACAGTGTTTAACGTATTTTCAATAAGCAACAAGTTGCATTTGAAATTTAGAAATTTGTTTGGAGTAGAAAATTTCTTTAAAAGTTATCACATTGCCAGACAATAGACAGACAGAAATTTTTGTAAAAACTATTTTTTCTGATATTGAGAATTGGCGAAAACTGGATCGGTCCGAATTCACGTGAATCTAAGACATTCCACCATAAATGTTAAGAATGTAAAAAGCGGAATATGCCTACACTATATCTTAATACTCTAAGTTACTAGAAAAAATAAAAATATTACTTCTGTTATGTTCTCGGGTCATTAGCTTGACTTGGATTTGAACTGATTATTCGAATTTTTAGATTAAGTTGCCAAGTCGACGGGGAAGTGCACCTCGACAAAATGTGTATTTGATATATATTGTCTTTTTATCGCAATTGTTATCTTGCGTGGTATTGTTTTGCATTGAACTACATGCAGAAATTAATGTTGAATTAATTTTCTGTCTAAGCAAACAGTTGTCACAATTGTAATAGCTATAATTTTTGTTTAAGTTTAGAAAGACAATGTATGACCGAAAATCTGAGGTAAACCTAAACACGGCCTTTTAAAGATTATATTGGTTTTTTACAATTTTATTATATAACTTTTTTCTATATTTTTGAGAATTTATGAGTTGCACAAATTGTAGCCATCGTAAATGTAAAATATATCTTTATTTGTTCTATTTAGGATAAATGATCTAAATTAAAGTTCAGGTATTTCTATTTTCCCTTACAGAATCAAGTTTGCAGTTCGACTGTTTACCTAATGGCGCACCTACTCAATATGAATCTTTTTATGGCGGACCTTTTTATCCTAGCAGACCTCATTCTCCTGCCAGGCTTGGCCCTGACAAACCTTATTCTCCTGTTAGGCCTTCTGCAGGCAAATCTCGTTCTCGAGACAGGCCTTGTGTTGCGAAGCCTTCAAAATTTACCAAGGTTCCTCTCAGACATATTACGAACCTGGAATTAAGATTACAGCAAGTTCGTTTCATTGCTATACAATACAATTCAATTCTTCTAGTGGGAAAAGCAGGAGTAAAATCTTTTCGCCGCATAGAATCAAGTGAAGTACATCTTGCACTTATAACCCCCGATAATAACATACTTGGAGTTTTGGACAATGAGCGTATTTCTCGTGGACTATACAATTCACAACGAAAACGAGTGGTAACGAACCTGGAATCCGGGCTGACAGTCCGAATTGCACAAATTCAAATCTGTCAATTTTCAGTAGGCCAGTCATTCTTCGTACAGAATGCTCTTAAAGTAGCTGGAATCATCAATGTTAGATACTATTTTCCAGAAAAAGGGAAAAATAATTAGCAAGAAGCGTCACGCGAAGACGATTAGTGTCGCTTTTCTCTTTTCCTTGCCACGCCGTCATTATACTATTGTGAAAACCGAAAAAAACGTCGTAATTCTATGTCAAAAAATTAATGTTTCAGTTCTTAAGACTTAAATCTATTGCCAATAACCAGTCAGCTTTTCTTGAAAATATATAAAAAAATTCCTTTATAAAAATATTTGCGGGGGAAATTATTATAGCCTTATAATGATTTGCCTATAACAGTTTTCCTCTAACTTTGTCACGATGAACGGAAAACAGTGATATAAATATTATTCTAGAGTAATCATTATAAAGTTATAAATAACTATGTGAAGGTTATTAAATTAAACATTTTAATTAAGATTTAATTATTTTATTATGTGTACTGAAGATTATGTATATTTAAAACATAAAAATAAACGAATTCTGTTTCAATATTCATCGTCTGGGAAAATAAAAAATTGTTCAGCGAAAAGTCTCAAAAGTTAAAAAACCCTTCCATTCCCAAAAAAAATACAGGAATCGTCAGTAACAAATAAGACTTTGTATTGGATCACGCCATTCAGCACGCGTACTGTCACTAGGATGTCATTATGCTGGCAATTTGTTATCTGGGCTGCTGGCATTTATAAGAAACTTTTATATTTATTTTCTTTCAAGCTTTTGCCAATATATTTACAAAGGAAATCGAGATACAAGAAACTGCAATAATTACAGAGTTATTAGCTTATTAAAAAACGTGAGTAAAATTGATTCAAAAAGACTTATATGTATGGTTATGAAGATAACAGAAGAAAATATATTGGAAGTTCAAATTGGACCTATGCTAGATAGATCAGATACAGATTAATATTTAGCTTTATCATTAATATTTGCGAAAAGAATATTAGTAATCATCATTTTTCCACAAGTCCACATGCGACATCAAATGGCAGCACACTAATTGGCTGTATAAAGTATTCAAGTATTTTGGGACCGCCATCAGACGGCGAAAATGTTGAACAAACACAAACAAACATACACACACGCGCGCATATATATAAATTGATCAGCAACCTGGGTCGGAGCAGTGTTATGCGGAACGAACGTCTTACTCAAGTGAGTAACACGAGAATTCTAGATCAATCTAAAAAACCTATACCTCCTTTCACACATTACTCTCCTCTTCGCCGTGCGATTCACGCATACCCCAAAAGTGAAGAGGCTTAATTTTATGGGAATAATAAATTATAAATAACACTACTTCATTATTATTATTATTATTATTACACCATTAAGCCGTTTCCCTTTCAAGGTAGGCGTGACTCACTCGGTAGGGAGGGGAGTAGTGTGAGGAA
>JAAAKG020135035.1:0-13659 GCA_010014905.2 Druon quercuslanigerum
ATAGGAATGGAATTTGGGTTAGAAAAATGCGCCAAGGTTTATTTGAAGCGAGGAAAACTTAATGGAATCTCTGAAGATCCTGAGCTCGTTGACAGAAGCGCTATACGACACCTTTACGCTGGAGAGACTTATACATACCTGGGCGTGACACAGAGCCGCATTCAGGATGTGACATCTATAAAGGATAATCTCCGAAGCAGATTTCTCATTCGGCAGATTTGGTGTTCCGAACTGTCGGCGAGGAACAAAGTGTCTGCAACGAACATGCTTGCCGTCCCGGCAGTACTCTATTCATTTGGAGTGGTTCTATGGACGAAGAACGAGCTCAAATCCCTTGATATTGGAACACGAAAGATTATGCACATAAACAAAAGCATGCATCTTAATTCTTCTGTTCCGCGATTCTTAATCTCACGCCGTCAAGGTGGTCGCGGAATATTGAATATGGAATGTCTTCACAACAGGATTGTTTTGGGTACAGCACATAGAGTCGCAAATGGAAGATATCGCTCCTAGAGAAATAAAGTCAATTGTCGAGAATAAGAAGTCACGAATATATTGGAAATTTATACTCTCGACAATTGTTTCTGCTACACACTCAAGGCCTGATATAGCTCTCCTTGACTTCGAGAAGCGAACCATGTTCGTTATCGAATTTTTGGCACCAGGTGACAAAAACATCATAGTCTAGGAGAATGAAAAGAAAGAGAGGTACAGATACCTTGTAAGGGAGTTGCAACGATTGTACCCGGAATATTCTGTTAAATTAATCGTCCTTATCATTGGAGCTATTGGAGGTGCTAACCTTTCACTGGTTAATAGCCTAAAAAACATCCCTGCATCTGAACAATATGCTAAAACACTTGCGGAGAAAATGCAGAAGGCGGTCGTCCTTGGGTTGCCCCGTGTCCTCAGGGTGCACGAGAGTTTTGCAGGATCGTCGTATTGATTCCTTCACAGACTGCAACCACCTATCTCACGGTCGTAAGACGTAGTTATGGCTGAAATTTTACCGCGATTTCACTGGGATCGGGTGCAATGTTTCGGATTAGCACCCGATCCCGGCAAAATTCTGCGTTTGTCCTTATGACAAAATTTTAATTATATATATTCTTATGTAATTTGATACGCCTAAGCTGAATCCGCCATCAGAATTGGACCAACGGGTCTTGGTTTGACCCTCAACTAAAAAAACGCGCTCGCTGATGTATTTTTCTCGCGCATCGTACAAAAAATTAAATCCTGAAAAATTTGTTATTCTTTTAGGTACACAATTGTTTTTTTTTCGAGCAATTGCTGTTTCATTAGTTTTTGTTGCGATCAGAATTCGAAATTTCGATTTTTTATTAGCAAATTTTGAAAAGGTAACGTTTGAAAAAGTAACGTTTTTCTCTTCTAATTTATTTCTGATATCACGCTTTGTTTGGCTTCAAATTCTTATTTTCGTTTGGTTTTATAAATATTTAAAACGCTATAACTTTGGTAGTTTTTATTTTTTCAAAAAAAAAAAAAGTAATAGGGATAAATTGTTCTTACTTTGGTCTAGTTTAAATAGTTGTTGAAATAATTTTCAAATATTAAAAAAAATGGTCTAAAAAATTTATCCTTGTAAAGTGTCCAAAGGAGAGTCCAATCAAATAATTCCTTTAAATGTTCGCGTGTTTACAGACTACAGCGGCAAAAACGACAACGACGATAAACAGACACCGACGTAAAAACTATTTTTTCTGACTCAGGGGGTCTTAAAACGTCCACATTTGATGGAATCCGCGAAAGTCATTTTTCACATAAAACCAATACCTTCTGATTAGGATGTGAATGTAAAAAGTATATTGATCTAAGGGTGAGACATATATATTCCTATGTATTTTGAAGCGCTGAATCTGAATCCGGTATCATAATTGGTCCAACGGGTCTTGGTTTGGTCGTAACCTCTTGAAACAATCTTAAAATCGCTTAAATGGGCCGTTTTGCCTTTACAAAGTGAACTAGCCACATATTGATGCGTTTTGTGGGTCTTTGAGTCTAATCAGACTAACTTACGAACTAATCAGGTAAGAATCCATTTATAACCTCAAAACTGTCGAACAGAACCTCAAAGAATACTTCAAATCAATGAAAATGACATTTTCTGTGCGTTAAAACTGCCCAGCGGATACTGTTCTAGAACTATGATGTAACAGTTCCAGAGCACAAAAAACAAGTTCTAGTATATGGTAAGAACATACTTATAACATGTTCTAAGTAATGTCGTCCCCAAATGGATGTAGCAGTTCTGTAACACTGTTACGGAACCATGTTCTCTAATCATTGTGTAACAATTCTGGAACGGTGTTATAAGTAAAAAATTGTTAGAACAGTTCAGGAACATTGTTACAATGTAACCGTATTCTGTAATAGTTCCGTAACAAATATGTAACAGTGTTATGATGGCAATTTGTGCTGTAGTCGTTCTGTAACAATTCTGGAACAGTGTTATAATTTAAAAAATATAGTAGCACTGTTACATATGTGTTACGGTACTATCACAGAACAATGGTACACTGCAACACTGTGCCTAAACTGTTCTAAAAATACTTTTGAAGCTTCGTTTCTTTTGGGAGGCTATATACTCTGTATGAGCGAGTCCTCCAAACTGCGAAAAACGGGAACACACCGTCCGTCACATTCAATGCGACTGAAAATGACTATAAATAGAATGCTGTATTAATCATGGCACTAACACAGCTATCCCCCCACTTCCTCTATAATACTTAGCTAGCCACTCTCGCTCCCCCCCCCCCTCTCTCTCTCTTTCTCCCTCCCTCCCGTTCTGATGTATTATATGTATAACGAGTGGAGCATACATCACAGAGCATACCATATAGGTATACATAATGCGAGCTACCGTCCAACGGTCGTTTGCGTATTTATATGAGCGCCATAACCAAAAAAAAGTTATAATTTGATACTCGCTGTATGCTCATTGATACAGGTGATTAAATATTCATAGTATGTTTGTAATGTGATTCAATAAAGTGGTGAAAGTTTTGTGTGTAGATCGCATGCATTTATAATAAATAGTTCTGATAGTGATAATTGAATTACTATACCATTTTATATTCGCTATAATAAGCCTGTAATTATGCGAATGTCAAAAATGTCAAAATTGTGTTTCTTCAAAACTTCATTATTTCTCGGTACTTTAATTTCTTTTTTAATTTTAATTTTTCTTAGAGATCTTTAGAGATCTGCCTCTAGCGGCCGATCTCGTCGTGAGCAGATAGAATTTTGAAGGCACAATTTTCAATTCATAAATAGGCGGGAAAAACTTAACAAATGAAGATGAGCGTCAGAATTTTTCGAGAAACCGATCGACGAATTAGAGATCGATTTATTGGTCACATGTTCTATAAATCTATATCATGGTGCTTGCTTGGCTTGCATGTTCGTGCGCTAGTGTTTTTGTAAGAAAAATAAGTTTCTACTCCATGAACTAAAATGCAATAAACGGTTACATTTCGTTCCTACAATACGTTTCATATCAAATGATACGAACTATTTGAATTGAAATTCATATTGTATATTTTCACACACGACGTGCGTTCAGTTCAGCAGGCAGATGTAACGTCCGTGGAGCCGCATATGCCAGGCATATCGTGTAACGCACGTGCATGCGCGCATGACGCAAGAACTCAGTGCGTGTGCAAAGAGGGCCATGAAATTGTTTATTTATAATAAAATAAAGTACGAAAAAGATTTAATTTGAAAGTTTTATTTCAGAAATAAGAAATTATTACATATTTAATCAGACAATGGAACCAATTACCAAGAGGTATTCAAATGTCTGAAATCAAAGATAAATGTTTTTCCTTTTTAGGTTAGGTTTTGCTTTTATCAATACAAAAATTAGGTGTATATAATGTCAAGTTAAAATATATCAAGTGTTTCTGCGTCCGATGGTTCCCCTCCCGAAATTTGTTCAGTTAACCTATATATAATAACGTCGAAAGCGTCAAACTGCCGAACTGGCATTACTTTAGAGTCGTTAGACTTTAGAGAACAAGCACTATAAAGTTCGCCAATAGCTACTGCGCTTGCGTTAGGTTTCCGCTTACTTTGTGCGCGGTTAGCGCTAAATTAAAAATAGGTATTAAAAATAATTATTTTTATTAAATAAATAGTAATTACAAAATGAATAAGTGTATAATTGTTCTCTCTCAAATTTTAACTGTTTGTTAAAAATTATTTTGTTTATTTTAAGCTACAAATTAATTTTTTAGCTGAAAATGTAACTATTCAATCTTTATTGTAAATTAGGCTTCTTTTCTTTAAAGTTAAACTATTCGGTTGAAAAATGTCTTTTTTTGTTTCTATTTCATACATTTCATTTAGTGAATAACAAGTTCTTCCATTCTTTTGAATGAACTTGTATCTTCCTGTTTTAATATTATTTTTTTAACTTCTTTTAATTTTATGTTTAAAAAATATATTTTTATTTGGCACAAAATAATTTTCTTTACTCTCTTCTTCGTATTTATTTGAATTAAAAATTTCAAACTCTTTTTGATGGATAATAGTAATATATTTGTATTTACTTTAGCAGATATCGGATTGCATTCATAGTGCACGCATGTATGCTTCGGTTAGTTCGGAATTCCGTCACGGGGTGATTGTACACATGCTGGCATTGGCGACGCATTGTGCACGTACTAAAGGGGCATCCACAGAATGCTTTTAGATGTGATGCATTCAGAACAGTTACAGAATGTGTTCGCTGGGTGGAACCTCACCACTGTCCTATACGTTCTTGGGGTGTCCGAGTTCAATTTTACGATTTAGTGAAACCTGTTAGGTTAAAATATGAAGAGGTAACAAGCAAAAGCGCACAAGTTACAAAATGGCGAGGCTTGACTTAGGTTTATGTTTTGGATCTTTCCCATCAACTGTCACTTCCTAAATATTCCTAACCTCAATACCATTAAATCCTATTTAACAAAATCCCTCTAATCCCTCAAAGCAGCTAATTTTATAAATAAAAAAACGAACCTGCTCTTGATATTTGAATGTTTTCCGCGTTGCAGTTTTCGATCTTGAAGTCACAATTTATATTTTAGTATTTTTCTGTCATGAGATCTAACTTGTAATTAACATCCCTAGTGGGCCCACATTTAAAATAGTGAAATTCGGATTCTACGTTAAAATTCTTATTAGAAGGTCATGGAGTAATAGCAATGGTTTTTTTGCAAAGGTAAAAAGTTTTTAAAAATTTAACACCTATAACGCCTGTTGACTGCTACTTACAGATGATGCGTTTGAACTCTAGCAGTCAACAGGCGTTTTAGATGTTATATTTTTTAAAGCTTTTTACCGTTACAAAAAAAAAAAACTATTGCGATTACTTCGTGACATTCTAATGGAAAATTTAAAGTAGAATCCGAATTGCAACCAGTTAAATTCTCATCTTACTGTTTTTTATGAGTTTTTGTTGCGTGATACGGAAGGGCTACTATGTGGATACTATAAGGATATGCTGTAGAGGATCCTTTCCGTCCACTCGGTCCGATAGGGATCGAAACCCGGCATCATAAAACACGTCTTACCTGTACCTGAAATGACGGCATGCACGCCGTTTATCCCGGGGTCACGAAGTATTAATAAGGAAAACACTCCGTACACTAAGAGGAGTAAACCAGAGCTGTTACTGCTAACACCACAACTGTTACTCGATAGCTTGGGAAGGGTGTAAGGCAGTAACAGTTACTGTCTAGGATGAACCGTTCATGCGTCACACCGCATCTGCTCTGCGTGAGGCAGTAAAGCAATGCGCAGTCGGATCTACTGCCGTGGCAGTAATAGTTGTTGTGCATGCCGCAACGTTGTCGGTGTGCCCAGTTTAATGCTCTAACAGTAAATGTGAACACAAAATTTCTCATGAAAGCTATTTAATGTACTTGCTGCATCAACCTAAGATGTAGAAAAAAATTCAAACTTCTCTCGAATACCATCTTGAGTTAGGTATTTTCCTTTAATAAGTACTTGATTCACTGTAATCGCACTGAGGTTCGCAAGAGACCAAGTTCCGTGCAATGTCCCCCAATGGCTTCGTGTAATAAGAGCTGCCACGCACGCAACGTCGCGGTGATACATTTTCAGGTACAGTGCAGTAACAGTTATGGTGTAAGCAAGGATAGTTCGGTCCGCAACTAAAACAATTACTGTATGTCTACAATAGGAATTTTTTTCGTGACTATTGGGGTCAGCGCAGTAACTATTCGTATGTAAGCAGTTACGAATCAGGTTTACTCCTTTCCGTGTACATGCGTTCTGACTACGGTACTGGCACCTTTATTACCAAGTTCAGACGTTTCGAATTAGCACTATTGTGTATTTCCACTTGTGACGTTATTTCAGAATGTCGACACACCTCAGGGATAACAAAGCATTGTTTAAGTTGCGTCGCGCGTACTGTCTTATTTAAAGAATTGTGTTTATTGGCAAAGTAAAATGTCTGATGAATACTTTTTGATTTAATCTGATGAAGTGAAGGTCCGTTATTCTCATAAAATAAGTGCAATTGCCAATTTAGATCTCTACGCTCTGAAAAGTGAAGAGTTTTTTACTGGAATATTACTGGTGTACCCGTAGTGATCGCGACTCATAGATAATATACTTGTAAAAAATTGAAAGCTTATAAAAGCTTAGAGGCTTTAGAGATTTGCGCAGCCGCATTAGTTGAAAAAGTGGATTGCAAGAAGGTAGATGAAAACTTTCTAACGCGTGATGATGTTAGTATTGGCACTAAGTAGAGAAGCAAGTTAGGGAAATAAAGGTCAAAAAAGAAGCTCGATAATTATTTTCAGACGTTTCGGTCACTGTTTGGACCCTCCTCAGTCAAAGAACCAAAGAATTACCAAGCATGTAAAAAAACAATACAAATAATGTAAAAAAAATTCTTTTTTTCAATTAAAAGATAAGGGCTGTATCGTAAAAGGAGGCCCTCAATTTTAAATCAATTTCATAAGAGCGTTAGCGCCACACGGCCGCTTACGGATTCGGGCCTTTGTACCTGTTGCAACAAAGTGGGAGGTATCTGCGTGTGCGAGTGAAACGAGAGTGAGTCTGAGGCAGTCTGGTGTCCGTTGCTCAAGCGAACACATGTTCTGTGTGGTTGAACGTTACGAATGTGCGACTTCTAGTTTAATGACGATTAATGTGAAAGAATTAATTACGCGAGTCGAGCTGTCATTCTTTACTATTATTATTTCGTCTAATAAACTGATTTTCTTAAAACGTTGGTCTACTGATTATTCGAACCCAAGACTATTACAAGAGTATTCCTACTCTTATTCCTTTTTAATTAAATAGTGATTAACAAGAGATAAATCTAATGTCAGTGAAAATACGGAAGGTTAATGTGAATAAAATTGACCTGCTGTCTTTTCACTATATATAATTTTTAAAAGATATTCATGTGTGTGTGTGTGTGTGTGTGTGTAAATATGTATATATTGCATTACATGCTGTTGAAGCGAATTGTAATTGGAAGGCCTTTGGATACAAGCTCTTACCTCGAAATATAATCACCTTACTCTATTGAATAAATACTAGCATTAAATGATTTTTAAACACTAAGCCTAAATTAAACCTGTGTGTCTTCTTGTGAGACTTTCTTCCTCCCTGCCGATGAAAAAGCACTGGAAACCGCACTTAAACGGTATTGCCCAGCGCCGTTCCAGTACTGCTCGTTTAAAGCTAATCAGAATCCGGTTTCAAATGCCAGCAGAAGTTTCCTTTATATCTGCGACTAGGCTACCACGTAGACCAGCGGAAAGAGGTTAAAAAGCAAAAATTAAAATTTGTAAAATTTTGAAATTATTTATGAGAAGGTTAGGAATTCAGAATCTACGGGTTTCTATTATTTTGAAAATAATTATAAGTTATAATTATAAATAAGTATAATGAGAAAATTCATATATTAAAAAAAAGTGGTAATAATTTGAAAAAAAATTCAAAAAGGAAGTTGGGTTGGTTGCGGCCGCCCGGTACGTGAAAAATAGTCCAGTGCCGTTCACTAGTGCATTCTAATCGGCAGGGCTACCACATCGCATTATTAAATCTTTTGATACGATAACATATTTCCACTGATCCTCTGAAGCTGCTGTTAGTTTATAGAAGTCAGGGATGATTTATAGCTTTATATCTAAATAATTATGACTAATATAAAAACATATTTCTTTTAAATATGCAAGTAGGTAGGCCAAGCAACCTGCCTTACTGAAATTACTAAAAGAAGTACCACTTACGGCTACTGTGCGTTTTGGCCACCTGACTCTTCATGGCTATCAAAGCAAGTGCGCATGCGTGATTTTCATATACTACAGTTGATAGAAGACTCCTAATCTCTGTCATAATGTGTTTAAAAATCCTTCTACATTCCTAATATGTATAAATGTATTCTGCCCTACAAAGTAAAAAAGTAGTTAAACGCCATTTTGTCGAAAAATGAGTTGTTTATATCAGTGGAATCGTTAGAGTAAGCTGCGTCTGACTATCATGGGTAAAATTATAATTTTTAATTATTTATAATAAAAATTAAATGTTTAAAATTACGAATATTGAGCAAATTGACGAAATGCAAAATAGAAATGTACGGAAAGTACTTTGCGGTGCCTGAAATTTGTAAGAGAAGTCGAATACGTCACGAAATACAAGAGAAGAATGACGCAAACTACTTTGCAACTCAAGTCTCAAGTTCAAAATGTGTCGAGTCGAGCAAAGATGTCCAAGCGAAGAAAACCGCAAGCGACATCGGTTAAACTCGGCAAGTGGCCGGTTCGTTCGGAATAGTTCGGAGACGCAGCACAACGTGGTCTCCAGTGGTCACCCGTGTAACTGCTACGTAATTCCCATGAAGTGTAACTATCTTGGGTTAACTATATTATTTTTTTCTTTGTTTTATCTGCGAGTATTGAGCTTGCTTTCTTTTTCAACATGAAATGCGTATTTGCAGTCAATTCATTTATGCTGAAAATCATTTATAAAATTAAGAGCGGCTCTAAAAAAGTTCTAGCCCCCTCACTATGCCTCGCATGGCGTTTACGGCTTTCTCTTGTTGTATCGAGGGCCGACCCTCGATAACTTTACAGCGAAACACGCTGCAAGTGACTTTGCGTCTTTCTTATCTGGGATTTCATTGCAGAAAAAGACGCAAGTGCATTTTTTTATAGAAATTGTTTACATGATACATTTTGTATTGCAAAATCAGAAAAAGCACATGCATTTTACCAAAAAGGGGTACTTTCATTAAGGACAATATGTTCCTACACTAAATTTCCATGCATTCCTTTTAAGGTTTCATGCACGCTTTTTTCAGCATCACTCAAACAAATGATTTCACTGGACTCGTTATAGTTGCAGTTGCGTATAAGATTATGCATTTTCCAGACTCTGTAGTAAGTATGATATTCCGTTTTGTTTATAAATTCTATTTATTGTTACCTCATAGATAATATATTTAATTACAAAATTTATTTATTTTATTTATTCAATAAGAAAATGATGCATGTGTGTATTGGTATTTTGATTTAGGAATAAGTCATATCACTGATAAAAAACATTCGTTGTAAAAATAAGTTAATAATGATGTAATCTGTGCATGCGCCTATAAAAGGAACTATTTTCTCTTGAGCTAATAAACCTCCATTCAAACAATTTAACTGGAAGTTAGATGTAGCATTGTCTAGTGACGTCTAGATTCAGTTCCACTGTATCAGTTGTGACTGCATCAGTTTGTCACTGCATCAGCATCGATCAACACTGTCTCATCTGTGATCAACTGGATTTTTTAAAAACTGTTTTGAGTGATTAAAAATTATTGCAATACTCAAGCATGTTTTTGCTGAACATTTCTCATCTATACGTTTTAAGAATGCCTGTATCTAAAATAGAAAAGCACGCGTTTTGTGATTGATTGTCAGCATTAGAATGGAAAAATTATTTAAAAAAGAACAAAGTTTTGAGCGATAATATTAAATTTGTTTCAGTGTGTGCTCTTGTTTTTACCTCAAAAATGAATCGTGAACAGAGTAAAAGAATTATCCTAATCATTGAGAAAGCATATAAAGCTTTAATAGATGGGGTAAGAGATGATAAAATTAGAAAACTATCAAACTTTTGTACCGGAAAGATTAGGTTGCTGTACCAAATTTGAAGGTATAATAGAAATTTATCTGTTGGATAAAAAATACATATTCAAAATAAAACAACTGAAAAAGAAAGGACAAGATATCGCTAATTCATATAAAAAGAAAGATAGGATACAATGGGAAGATTCAGATTCATCTTTTGAAAGTTGAATAAGGACAGGTTGTATAATTAACTTAAAGCATAAAGATCCTGCAAACTTTTTGGAGGATGCAAAGTCAATGATGTTCTAAAAATAAAAAATATTTTTAAAACATATCAGGATTTAAAAGTAAACTTTGCATTTGCAGGAAAATTTCAAGCATCAGTGAACGGTTAAATGTTTGAAGAATTTCAATACATACGCACAGAAAATATTATAATCTTATCATCAACTGATATTGATGCATGGTACAATATTAAAATGTATTGTAGCAACTTTTAGTAAGAGTGGAAGAGTTACAGAAAACGGATTCTGTTTGATCATTGACATAAATTATAAACTACATGTTAAAGTTCAATAAATATTTACCAATAATATGGTATTATATGTACAATATGGTATTTCGACATTTATTGATTTACCAAAAGTTATCAGAGCTAAAAAAGCTTTTGTCAATATTAAAAATAATTATCACTATTGCTTTTTTTGGTCAGTGATAGCAGCTCTTGATCCTGCCAAAGATCATGCACATCAAGTGGCTTCCTATTTTCATTATAATTTAGAACTTAAGCATGATAGAATCCCGTTTCCTATAACTCGCATGCCACTCCAAAATTTAAAAAAATTCGTGAGATGCGTATAAACGTTTACTGTATAAAGCATGAAGAAAATAGAAAAAGAGATGCAATTGTACCACTGTATTTAAGCAAACAAAAGCCAGACTGGCCCACAATTTTTCTTTTAATGAATGACGTCATATATTATTTTGTAGTAGCGACTTGTGTCACTTTTAATTAGAAAAATCTTTACAGGATCATAGATGAGATTGCGAAAATATGAACCAATGTCAAATGATATTGCCAAATAAAAGTGAAATATTTTTGAAATTTAAAAATTATGGATTCAAGGAGAAAGTTCCGTTTGCTATTTTGGTGATCTTGAATGCCTCTTACGAGAAACTCTTAATATTCGGTCCAGTACAGGACCGTATCAAAAGCATGTTCCGTACAGTGTTGCGTATTATTTACGTTTCGGCTTTGATAATTCTCTTTCACAGCTCAAAATTTATCGTAAAAAAGATTGCATAGATTGGTTCATAAAAGAATAGCATGACATTTTTAAAAATATCAATTTTTATTTTACAAATGTTGTAGCAATAGAGAAAGTGACTGCAAACCAAGAAATGAAGTTTCTGTATGCTAAAAACTGTCACACCTGCGAGAAGCCGGTTGAAAAAGATGAAATAAGACATCATGATCATAACCACTTTACAGGCAAGTCTCGTGGGGCGAGTCATCTGGGCTGTTATAAAATTACTAAGATTCACACACTGTGTCAATATTTTTCCACAATTTGTCGTAATATGATTCCCACTTTTTATTTACGCATGAGCAAAACAATGTAAGGTCGAGGTTAAGTTATTACCAGTAAAAAAATAGAAATACATTTCATTTGCGAAACATGTTGCTGACACAAAAGTAAACCTACGGTTTAAAAATTTCTTTTTGTTTCATGTCGAGTAGTCTTGAAAAATTATCTTCTTGTCTAGAAAATGATAATAAAAAAATTACTCTTATTCATTGCATTATTGCCAAAGAATTTCAACTATTAGTCAGAAAAGGAGTATTTTCTTATGACTCGATCTCTCAGAAATAATTACATACGACTTTCATTACAACTACATGTTACCAAGTTTTTAAAGTCGTGCAAAATTGTTGTATTCCGACACTGATAGTCTCATCTACCATTTAACTGATCCAAAAATGTATGATTTCATTAAGCGAGATATTCATAAATTCGAAACGTCGGATTATCGTCCAGGTAATGTGTACGGAATACCGCTAAAAAATAAAAAAGTATTGGGGCTAATGAAAGAAGAGTGCAGTGGAACAATGATCACAGAGTTTGTTGAATTGAGAGCGAAATTATATGTATACCTAATTTTGCATAAAAATTCTAAGAGGAAAAAAGCTAAAGGTGTAAAGGAGTCTAAGTTGAGAAAAATTACATTAAATGACTGAAAAAAGTGTCTCTTTAAATACGAATTTGCAAATTCATATGAGCTGA
The DNA here is from genome assembly GCA_010014905.2 of Druon quercuslanigerum. NCBI lineage: Eukaryota > Metazoa > Arthropoda > Insecta > Hymenoptera > Cynipidae > Druon > Druon quercuslanigerum. Next base: position 12,395 of record JAAAKG020135035.1, read on the forward strand.
TAATGTATATAATTAAGCTCATGTATATAGTATTTATATATAAGATTAGAGATTATTATTGTTATCATTACAAAAACGATAAACAGTGTAAATAGACAGTGAAGTGATAAAGGCATGTTGTGCATATGAGTAAGCAGAGGAATGAGTGTTTAATCAGTATGTATTGTATGCAGTTAAATATATTTTTAGATTGCTAAACATAAACATTGTAAATAAAGAGTTCAAAATAAAGAAAGGGGTAAAATATAAAATGCACGGAAAAAATGTATCTGTAAAAAAGTCAGATACGGGATAAAAAAATCAAACTTTGAATCCTTATTTCTATGAAAAATGTATGGATAAATATGGTACTTTTTTACGAACAGTTCCTGAAAATTTTAGACTTAAATATAAAAAGAGAAAAATTTTATTTGTGCGACATAATTTATATTTATTAATAAATTCGCATAACTCTGAGGATTTGAACTCTCGAACTGCTGACTCGACAGTTTCTAAACATAAACCATGAGTGCGTAAACAGGCGCAGCCATCGAGGCTGAACAATGTACACATAATAAAACTTCTTACCACTCATCAGACGAACTCAAACCACACATGCGCGTGTATATGCGCACTAAGTGTGTAGGTGAGTGTGTGTGCGGGCCACCTTAAGACGAAGCTACGTCCTAGTTCCTAGATTTGGCTGGCAGACTCGTGACTGCTCTGTGAAACTTCTCCCAATCACTCATAATATTTTTGTAATTATTTACGGAAAAAGTGATAAGCAGTTTTAGACTTGTCATATCGAGTTCATCAATTCTTTCTCAAAATTTGCAAATTATTTACGAAAATACATCAATGTCCAATGAATTTTTCTCATATCCGAGACACAGCTAATAGTTTGTGACTTCTTTACGCATGCATTTTTCCCGTGTGGTGTTTTTTATTGAATCAAAATATGATAGCTGACCTACCTATTTGATTGAACCTACACCGGCAAACGTTATCTCCCAATGCCGAGGATGACATTTCTATCCTGGGTTAACAAAGATTATAATTGAGTGTGCCACCATCAGATATGCTGCTTTTCTTATAGTTGTAACAACTTTTTCTCATGTTTAATCCTGAATTAGTGATGGGACATCGAATAGAAAACATCGATGTTTTCAAACATTGAACATCGAAAAGATAACATCGATGTCAAAAATGAACATCGACATCGTAAAGAAATATCGATTATCGTTATAACGATAATCGCGCATGCGCAGATTGAAACGGAGCCTCGT
>JAAAKG020135037.1:0-13657 GCA_010014905.2 Druon quercuslanigerum
TTTCTTTGATTCGAAAAATCTTTTTTAGTTAATATTTAATATTTTGTAGTAAATATTACTTTTACGCTAGTGAAAGCTAACTAAAATACTTAACTTTACATTTTAAATGAAAATTTAGCATATAAAAAGTGTTCATAGTTTCGATGTAGTAGCAATTTCAAAACCTGTAACAAAATTTTTTTTATATGAATATTGGCAATAAGATTTTTGAGAAAATTAAAACTGATTAAAGATTTAGATACAAAAATTGATAAAGATTTCCACAAAAAAACTTCTTAAGAATTATTCAAGGTCTAAATTTCTTGTTTAATTTGTTAAGATTCCTAGGAAAGCTTTTACTGATTTTTTCTTTTCAAACATTGATTTAAAGAGAAAGTTTTAAAAAGATTTAAAAGTTTTTATTAACCAGTAAAAAAATCAGCCTAAAAATAAATAGATAGTCATAATAAAGACATTATTATTAAAATAAAAATGTTAAAGTACAAATCTTACATTCGATTTTGAAAATCGCCCAAAATTAAACATTTGGATTCCTAAATCTTGAAAAATGACCAATGTACAAATGAAAATTAAATAAATTAAAACATTATTTACTGGAAAAAAATATTCCTTCGGAACAAAAAAATTTCTTAGATTCAGATTAATAAAAATTTGTCTTTGATTCAAAGAATCTTTCTTACTTAATATTTAATATTTTTGTAGTAAATAGTGTTATTTACTATAATAACCTAAACATTTATAGGAACGATTGCTGACGTAGTAAACGCTAAGTAAATTACATAACTTTACTTTTTTAATGACAATTTATCATATAAAAAGTCTTAAAAGTTTTGATGTTAGTAGCAATTTCAACACTGTAAAAAAGTCTTTATTTCATGGATACTGGCAATAAGATTTTTGGGAAAATTAAAACTGATTAAAGATTTAGACACAAAACTTAATGACGCTTTACAAAAAAGAGCTTCTTAAATATTCTTTAAGGTCTAAAATGTTTTGTTTAATTTCTTGAGATTCCTAGGAAAATTTTTACTGATTTTTTCATTATTCTTAAAATAAAAATTTTTAAGTAAAATACTTACATTCGATTTTTAAAATCGCGCAAAATTAAATATTTGGATTTCTTTATCTTGGAAATTAAAGAGTGTTTAATTGTAAATTAAGAAAATTTGAACATTATTTACTGGGAAAAAAATATTGCTTTGCAACAAAAAAATTTCTTAGATTAAGAGTAAATCAATATTTGTCTTTAATTCAAAGAATCTTTTTTATTTAATATCTAATATTTTTGTAGTAAATAGTACTATTTACGCTAGAGAATGCTAACTAAATTACTTAACTTTACATTTTTAATGAAAATTTAGCATATAAAAAGTCTTAAAAGTTTTGATGTTAGTAGCAATTTTAAAAACTGTAAAAAAGTCTTTTATTCATGGGTACTGGCAATAAGAGTATTCTTCAAGGTGTAAAATTTTTTTATGTAATTTCTTAAGATTCTTAGGAAAGTTTTTACTGATTTTTTCTTTTGAAACACAGATTTAAAGAGAAAATTGAAAAAGGTTTAAAAATATTTTATTAACTAATAAACAAATCAACCTGAAAAACAAATACATAGATACTCAAATTTTTTATTTTTTATTGAAAATTATTTTTCTTCTCAAATCATAATTTTTTTCAAAACGAGTTTTGATTAAAAATTCACTATTTTGTCGAAATTTTGTAATTGCAGACGAATTCAACTTTTTTATTTAAAATGAAAACCTTTCTTAGTTAAAGGGTTGACTATTATATTTTGTGTCGTGAAAACAATTACGCTAAGATCCTTTTCAGTTCAAAGATGAACTTTTACATTTTTTGGTTGAAAATTAAACTACTTGTTATAGAATATTAAACTACTTTGTCAAAAATTAATTTTTGTTATTAGATATTCATCAGTTTATTTGAAAATTTAAAGTGACTTTTTTTGGTTGCAGATTAATATAATTGTATAAGAAAATTCATGTATTTGGTTGATAATGTAACTATTTTGTTACAAATTTATGTATTCGTTAAAAATGTGTATGTCTGGTTAAAAATTTAACTATTTGGTAAAAATTATCAAATATTTTTTTAAAAATATATTTGTCCTGGTTGAAAAATTAAACTGGTTTGTAGGAACCATTTTAGTTGAGAATGCAAGTATTGTGTTGAAAAATTGCCTTTTATATAAATTAAACTATTTATGATTTAAAATTTAAATCAGCTTGAGTTGAAGTATCAATTATTACATTCTTCTTCGAAAGTTCATCTTGTTTTGTTTTGTTAAAAATGGAACTATTTGGTTAAAAACGAATTTTGTTGTTGACATTATGCATTGACATGTCTAAAATATTCAGAAATATTTATGAATTTTCTCATGGATTATATGAAAATTATATTTACATTAGTTTAGGAACAAATGAAGACATTAGTTTTTAAGAAATAATTTATAGAAATTTGTATTTTGAATAAAAATTGTTTTCCTCTCAAATCGAAAAACTACACTTATTTAAAATTAGCCTTTACTGTGAGACGTGATAGCGACGTATCTTATATTTTATTATCTTGATATCTTATATCGTAAAAAATGTTATTAAATTTTGTTCTAAATAAGTCTTGTTAGAAATTCATAATTAAATGTTTTACAGAACTGATCGCTTAAGTTTTACCTTTTATTTTAACCATTATGCATTGACAAATGTTAAAGGGTTTAAAAAAAATAATTTTCTGTGCTAGCATTCCAAGTTTATGATACTTCAAACCAAGGTGCGGTAGCATATTTTAAATTTAGCCTGAACACAAAAAAATTATGTTATGAATCTATGAAAACTTTTAAATGTTTACAAGTTTCAATGGACGGTAAAATCTCAGATATTATTTTTAAAAGATAAATAAATAATACATTTGTTCTTTCTACATTCGTTAAATTCTGCTAAGAGTTGAAGAAAAAGTACGAAATTCCTAGATAATTGTAAATATTTTTTTTTTGGTTTCTTGTGTAATAATTTAATAAACACAAGACTAAATTATTTTTAATAGGGCTCATTTAACGCAGAATTCACGAAGCTTATAAACAATTTTTAATAAAAGAATTAATTTATATTCTGAATGGCGTTATCACCTTTCAAAGTCGACGCTAATTTTGTATAGGTCACTCGGGTAGTGGTCCGATACTATCCGTGGATGGAGTTAAACTGTTGGAATCGTTTATCCATGTGACTATTGATTATATTTATGTAAATTTGATTCGATGTAAATATTATTGTGGTCGATTTTTCCCTGATGTAGAGACACATACGGAATAGAGTAAATCCAATGAAATTTGCTTGCTCGTTGATGCCACTGAGCATCCCCAAGGGCTGCTTCGAGAGGACAAAGTGGTGAGGGATGAGATAGGGGTTGGCACTCGACATTTCAGTAGTTGTGTTGGGCGATATACGTGTACTCTATGCCCCTGTGTGTACAAATTGGTACACTCTTATCCAAGAAAAATATAAAACACTTGAATCGGGAAAGCAGTACTTGGATTACTGTCGAACACAATCTATGAAAAAGTGATGTGAAGGAAAAAAATGTGCATTCATCAATGCATGATAATGTGTTATTATTGTGTACGATTTTTTAAGTAGTAGTTTCTAGATTTATATTCCCTAATATTTAAAATAATAATAATTTGAAAATGCATTAATTAAGAAGTGGCTAAATAAATTGATTTTTTATAATTATGAAAATTTTTAAATGGAAAACTTTTCAAACCAAACAATTTAGATTGAGAAAAATTTAAAATGGCAATATTTCGAATATCGTAAACGGGAATGCGTTTGAAATTAAATAATTCCAAAATAAAAGTGTTTGAAGTTGAAAAGTTTTTAATTAGAAGCTTTGAAAAACCAAACATCTAAAGTCAAATATTAAGAATTGAACAAAATCTTTTGCAGAACTTCAAAATGTATTACAATTATTAAATTTTCTTCGAACGTGATTAAGACGAAGATAATTTATCAATAGAAAAAGGAGAACAAATTTTTTTGGCTATAGATCATATTAAAAAATATTTTTTTTTTAAATAAATAAAATTGAATTGCTGAAAACAGCGTCTTATTTTCTGATTTATCAGGACATTTTCTAAATAATTAATATTTTGTGGTTTAAAAATTCAACTGTTTTGTGAAAATTTGGTCTTTTTGGTTTAAAAAGTCATTTTCTATCGTAGAGATTAGATCTTGTTTGGCTAAAAATACAACTGCTTGGTTAAAAACTAAATATTTTTTATTAGGAAAATTCATCTAGCTTGCCTAAAACTCCTATTCTTTGAATGAAATATCAATTTTGACTTTTTACGTTGAAAATTTAAATCCTTAGAGAAAAGCGAAAATGGTTTTTTAAAAAGGCATGTTTTTGGTTGGTGTTTCGTCATTATAACTCAAAAACGTTTTTTATTTGTCAAAGCTTTAAATTTTTAGCATATTCTTCTCTAGCTGATTATTGGTTTGAACTGCTTTGTTATTAAAAAATAACTTTTTACTGAATATATAATTATTCGATTTTTGGTAGCCAATTCATCTTTTTTTGTTAAAAATTCATATATGTTATTAAAAGCTCGTTTTTTATGGTTAAATATTAACTTTTTTTACTGTACATTTATCTATTTCATTTTAGATTAAAAATTTATCTTTTTTAGGGAAAGATTTACATATTTTTTGGAAAAGCAATTAATTTGGTTGAAAATTTAACTAATTTCATTTTTTGTGAGAAATTTTTTTTTGTATTTGAAAACTCATGTATTATGTAAAAATTCTTTTGTTATGCTACAAAAATAATTTTATAATTGTAGATATAAATGTTTCATTTTTGATTAAAAATTGACATTCTTTAGTAGAAGATTTGTGTATTATGTTGAAAGTTCTTTTTCTTAAATTAATTTTTTCAAATAAAAATATAAACATTCCATTTTTTGTTAAAAATTCGTCTTTTTTAGTTGAAATTTCATGTATTTTGTTAAAAGTTTGTCTTTATTAGCAGAAAATTATTCTTTGCGATTGAAAATGTATCCTTTTCGGTAAAAATTCAAGAATGTTGTTTAAAATCTATTTTGTTTACTAAAGATTCGCTATTATAGTTAAAAAATTATTTCTTTGAATATCTGTTTTCCTAAAAATTCCTTTTTCTAGTCAAAAATCTCTGTTTTGATTAAAAATTAATTTTTCTTTTGGAGATAATTTTTTCAAATGGAAAACATAGTAACTATTTTTCTGTTGGTTCACAATTGAACTTTTTTGTTTAAAAATACGTATTTTTTGGTAGAATATAAATATTGTTAGTAAAAGATTTATATTTTTTATTTATAATTCATTTCCTTGGTTGAAAATTCATTAATTTAGTTAAAACATTATTTATTTTGTTAATTGTGTTTATTTAAACTTAATTTTAAAACTAAGAATATAACTGTTCTATTTGTTGTTTAAAAATGAAGTTTTGTAGTTGAAAATTTATGTATTACGTTGAAATTCTTTTTTTGATAGAATATTAATCTTTTTTGTGAAAATTTGATCTTTTCGTTGTAAATTAATTTTTTTTTGATAGTTTAACTATTATGTTGAAATTTTTGTTTTATATTTATGATATAATTTTTTACACATAAAAGATATCTATTCCATTTTAGGTTGAAATTGTATCTTTTTAACTGAAAAATTCATGTTTTTTCTTAAAAATTCGTGTTTTTTGGTATAATATTAATCTTTTTAGTCAAAAAATGCAACTATTTAGCTGAAAATTTATTTTCAGCTAAATCATTTGAAAATTTTTATTATTTATCGACGGAGAAAATAATCAAACACCTGATTGATATAATAGAAGCTATACTTAGGGCATGAAATAGGTAAAAAGTAAATTGCAAATGAAGACAAAAAAGATTTAACGTAAGACGAAAGCCAAAAAACAATAACAAATTACAAAAAAATTACAAAAAACAATAACAAAGACCAAATTTTAACAAAACAGTTGAAAACTAGTGAGCGCACTAAGAAAGCATTGAAAATATTTATCATGCCGCCTTTCATTTGGCAATTATTATAGATTATAAATTTATATTTATAAAAGATATTCTCCTCAGTAGGTATTTTAATATTCTTATTATTGAAATAGAAGAAAAGGCTGCATGACCATGTATATTGCGAAAGACCAGTTTTATTAATTTCAATTACACGATCCCTTTTGTGCTCAGCAGTGCGTGATTTTAATCTCTTGCAGGTTTCTGCAATAAAAACTTTGTTGCAACATGTACAATTAATCCTGTAAACTACTTTAGATACATTTTTTTTTGCATCATTATCTTCCTTATTTCTACTTTTTTTTTTAATTTATTACAATTTCTGAAATAAAAGTTTAGATGTTTGAAATTTAAACCAAACAGTTTAGAATATTTATATCTGAAATTATTGCATCTAAAACTGATATTTTTTATATTTGAATGTGAAACTACAGCATTAAGAAATTTGAAATGGAAAACCTTTGTGAGCAAAGAAATTTAAGACCAAATATTATGAATTTTAGAAAGACTTTCTCAGTATCCCGAAAAATTTATTCTTCCATTCTAAGGCTAGGAACGCCGAACGCACGAGGTTATGGCATGTATGCGCCTAATGGATAAATTACACGGAATAAATTTTCCTCGGGTAATCAGGTAACCTGAGAAATTTTCAACATCGATATTCGAAAGTGCCTGGAAGTTTCAAAAAAAGTGCATTGTCATATCTCATTTTGTACGAACATTACTATACACTGTATTGAAATATTAGTAAAAAACTTTATCTAAGAAAAGGAAATAATCTTTTTATAATACTTTCTCGTAAGGGTTTCACAAAACTGCCCCCAAACGTGCCCCAAAAGTGCCCTCAATTGTCTTTTTTTATTGCCTTCTTCTCCTCTATTTTTATTATTATGAAATTAACATAAAAAACATTTGTAAAAAATAATTACGAATGTTTTAGCACTCATACAGCATCCTTGTCAAGGCAATCAAATAAATAAATAAAAATAAAATTTTTTAGGCAGATGTTGATTCTTAGGTGTCAGTGAGAGAGCATCATGGTTGCCGTGCTTTTCCTGCCTGCGAAAATTTTTTAAATTAAATTTTATTTGTTTTAAAAAAATCCTTAAATAAGCGTGCTGTATGAGTGCCGAAACGTTGGTGAATATTTTTTACAAATGCTTTTTTTATTGTGGTTTGATTAGAATAAAAATAATAAAAACAAAAGAAATAAAAAAGAGCAGGAAGGGGATATGGTTGGTTGGCTTCTCATTTTCCTGTTCTCTTTTTTATTTTTGTTCAAATGGAAAACAAGTTTTCTTTTTTTTCCTTTTAGAAAAAAAGTAAAAAAGGTATTTCTCAAATTGCAATTGGTCGTTAGATTCTTGGTTTTATTTTCAGGAATTCTTCACATTAACTTAAATATTGGACTTTGAAAACTATTATAAATTTTATTTTAGTCTGATTTAAATTTCTTAAATTTTAAGTTAGCTTACTTGGATTGGAGGGTAATTCTATATCGGGTTTGATTATAACTGGTTTGCATTTTGAACTTTCACATTATTCTGGGTATTGATTCTTAGGTTTCGGTGAGAGAGAATCGTAAATGTGGTGCTGTTGCTGCCTGCTAAAAATGTTATTTTATTTTATTTCTTTTTTCTTAATAAGGGTGCCGTATGAGTACCGAAATCTCAGTGATTATTTTTTACAAACGTTTTTTTATTGTGATTTGATAATAAGAAAAATAGAGAAGACGAAAGAAATAAAAAAGAGAAGGAAGTGGATTTGGCTCGTTGCCTTCTCATTTTTCTTTTCGCTTTCTTGTTTTTACCAAAAGGAAAACAATTTCGTAAACTTAGGAACCTGGCTTAAAATAAAATTAGAGATGCATTCAACGAATATAATTATAACGAAAGTACACATGAAGACAAAACAGAGGACATTTAGAATCCCTTTATATATGTACACCTAATCCGACCAAGGACGGATCTATGGCCATGAATTCTCCACGTTCAATTTTACCTTTTAAAGTCTACTTTTAAATCCTTAGATTCAAAGTTATGAACATCTTTTAGTAACATTCTTAATAATTAAAGTTACTTTTCAAATTATCCTTGCTTTTTTCTGGCATATTTATATCGCTTCCCTACAGGTTAGCACTTTCGCTGATATCTTTAAAAAGACTGTTACTTGTTCAGTTCCCAAAATTTCTGAACCTACTTGCCTGAAAGAATTTAGTTCAATATCTATTGTATGAGTAATGTCTGAACCATTTGGAAAAAATCTGTTTCCCCAACTTTTCAAATTTTTCGAAAACTCTAAAGACTTTTACCCTATACAATCAGTCGTTCGGGAGAAGCGTAGTATTCTTACTGCTTTCTTTAATCTAATAACAAAACTTTAATTATTAATTGATAAAGAGAAGATGATTATTCTTATCGTGTTTGATTTTTCAAAAATTTCGGATAAGGTTGACCATTAGTTACTTCAACAAAACTTTAAATCCCTCAAAGTGTCAAAATCTGTCATCAAATGACTGCATTCCAATTTTAATTATTCGTATCAGAGAATTGTTAATAGTAGTCGTGGAATTTGTGACTGGTAGGAGGTCAATAGTGGACAAATCAGCTAACGATTTCAAACTTTTTTTATAGGGACCAATATCTTCGCTGAGTAGATTACTTGTTATAGTCCAAAGGGACATCAATTTCATTATGTCTTCCGGGAAAACTTAGGCAATTGTTGTTGGCCCTACTTCGTTTCCGTGTCTTGAAACTGTAGCATCACTTTCGCTCCTTAGTATCTAGTGTTGTACTATCTCTTTTTTCAGAAGTTCTCAAATATCTGAGATATCCCCATTACTGTATCTTGCTCTGGAAGGAATAGATACAGAGCATCTTGAGGAAATCATACTTAGTATTATAAAAGAAGATACAAAATTGTAATTTCACAAAATAATATAAATAGCTGAGTGTAGCTGAATGTAGCTGAGTTTAAAAATTAAATTAATTAAACGTTTTTTAAAAACGAAAAATCATTCCAAAACAATCATAAGATTGTAAAACAAAAATAGAACTAAAAAAGGAAAATTTTAGTGAATTTGTAAGTTAATGATAAAAACATGTACACTATTAGAAGTCTCTTCAAGTTCAATACAATATTCAATAACGTTAAAAACTACATTATTTTAAATATAAAAAACTTTAAAGTGGTTAGGATCGAGAAAAAAACAATGACAACTAAAGCTTACGTGAAAATTACGTAAAGACAATGTCTAATGAACGTCGAAGGAATGGGCAAGTTTTCAAAAGACTACTAATGTGAAAGCGCAAAAGTCGATTGAATTTGAAATGCATAACAAAATTTAAACTAACAAAGATGACATTATTTTCTAATTTTCCGATAAATTTGATTAATATTTTGAATTAAAGTATGTACATTAAAAAGAACATTATGAAATTTGTTTAATGTTACAAACTCAATGATACATCTTTGATAAATATTTTTCGGTAACCTTCTATTAAACCAACTTTATGGCACAATAATTTATGTGTATTGTAATTAGAGCATATCACATATCAAGAGGGTTTTTGACCTCAGTGGCTATTCAATCACAATGTGCGGTTTTAATTATTTGTAAATCCAGGTAATCAATAATATTATCAATTTCATGTTCATGGGTAACTCAATCTGCTACGTTATTAAATACATTTTAAAAACATCGGTTTAACAGAAGGAACATTTGCTAGAATGTCATCAATGTAACTTTTATAAAGAATAGCTGTGAATTCAATTAATTCGAGAGCTATTATCTCAATATCTTGTAAAACAATTCTGAAACTTCTTTAGATAAAGGCGAACCCATAGGACAAAACGATAATTGCTTATACAATTTCGTATTGAAAGAGAAAATCGTACCATTGAAAACATTTTTAGTGGCTATTACCAATTAATTCTTAGTCTTTTTTAATTCATCATAAAAATAATTTCTTCTTTAACAAATTTGTTATAAACAAACTAGTGTTTATAGTAACTTATCCTTAAATATTTTATGTATATTCAGATAAATTGTAAGGAGGAGAACAAACTGTGGAAACAGTCATTCTCCAAGTTAAATTTGATTTATGAACATTTGAGAGAGCATAAGCTTTTGCTATAACGCTAATGAAAGTTTTCAAACGGTTTGTATATTGATTATTATTTGATTTTTGAATTGAATAATTGATACTTATATTTTTTTCAATTGTTGGACGCATACTAGTTTTTATGTTTTTATACAGAATGTCATTCTTAAGAATGTTCTTAACTCTTTTTTTATAGTCATCACTGTTAGCTGTAACAATTAAATTCTTCTCGTTGGTTTTTTGAAAGATTAAATCTTTACGTTTCTTTGAAAATTTTTGCTCTAACTAGGCAGATTTTTCTATATCTTTTAATTTATCTTTATAGCATGAAAATTATGCAGAAATAGGGACTCTTTATCTACATCCACTGGGATACTTTTGATTAAAGGTTTGTGTCCATTTTATCTACACTATTTTCCTTATTTCAACATAGAACATTTGTATTTTATTTTTTTTGTATCTGTCATTGTATGTGAAAAAATGAGAAAATTTGATTTTATGAAAAACAATTCTCCTGGTCAAAAAAGCCATTTTGGTTATTTTGAGCCTCTTTCAAATTTACCAAATTCACGAGAAACGCTAGTATGATAAGAAAGAAGAAGATAAATATCTTATATAACTTGAAAAATTATAGAGGTTTGAATAAATGATTAAGGTTTTTTGAAAAAAAATTACAAAATTCAAATTCAGATAACTTCGTAGTGGAATTGATAACAAAAACAAAATGTTAAACGAGAAGTATTATGATAGATATTTTAACCAAATATAATTTTTAACAAAATAGTTAAATTATAAATTGAAGTAGATTAATTTTTAGTTAGTTGTTTTTAATACAAAAATATGAAATTTAAAAAAAAGGGATGAATTTTCAAACAAAAAATAAATATTAGAGGAAGTTGCTCAAGTCTCATCCCTATAGTTGGATTTTTAATACAAAATATGAATTTTGGAACAAAAAGTTAATTTTCAAGCAATAGAGTCGAATTTACAAAAGGAAATTAAAAAAAAATTTAAATTTAAAGAATAAAAAATTAAATAATCAACAGTATAGTGGCACTATTTGAAAATTTGTCAAGCAAATATTCAAGAAAAGAATTGATCTCTCGAACAAAAGAAATGACTTTTGAACTAATTAGTTGAGTTCTTAACCAAATAAATAAATTTTTAAACAAATGATGAAATATTGAAAACACAGTTGAATTTTTAACAAAAGCAAATTTGTAATCCAAAACGACAAATTTGTTGTTAAAATAACGCATGTTGAACAAAAAAGTTAAATTTTCAAGAAAGTAATTAAACTTTGAATAAATTAGTTTAATTTTTAACTAGAAAGAAGAATTTGTTTACAATATACATGAACTTTCTAACAAATAAAAACAACTTTTTAACAAAGTAGTACAACTTTTAGACAAGTGACTAAATTGTCAATTAAATTAAAATGATCATAATCTTTAATTAAAATAATTAAATTTGTAGTTAATAGGTTATTTTTCAAAATGAAAAAAACGTATTTTCAACGCAAGAGATGAATTTGAAACTAACTGGCTTTAATAAATACACGCTTCATTAAAAAGCTCAATAATTATCTCAATTTAATGAAAGTATATATTTGAATATTTGAAAATTCGTGCTGTTTTATGAGCACGCGACCGTGCTCAGAGAGGGTAGCATATATTACGAGTTTATGCACGATCAGATAAGAGCGGGTCGAAAAATCCAAATTACGAGGGAAGCGCGAGCGAGCAAATTTTGCAAATGAGGTTTTCATTTACGCAAACACGAGATAATGAAAAGTCGGCATTGATAAATAGCCGGGTGCATTTGCTCTCGGCGATAGCGAATGGGAAGTACGCGAAAATGCCAAATGCGTTCGTAGATGTGTGGCACAGCCAGGCTCCCAGGTTTTATTGGATATGAGATACGAGGACGGCCACTTGCCCTTGTCTGCTCCTTTTATTTTTCTTCCTTCCCTAGTCCAGGCCTGGAATCAAGCAAACGAGAGTCGAATGGGAATTCAATAATAATTGTACATCGTTTCTCGTTTGGGTTCAAGTAAGGGCGCTCGTAAATTTTCCATCGCTTTACAGCACTGGGGTCTGTCTTCATAATTTTCTGGTGTCGAGACGAACGAGGCGGACGAGTTGAGCGAGGCGGACGAGTGGGGCGAGATGAGCGAGGCGGACGAGGCAAAAGAGGTGAGCGAGGCGGACGAGGCGAACGAGCTGACTATTAAATCATTTATCTCGCTAGGAGTGATAGACGTCTTCTCCTCTTAATGAAACTTCAATCTTTCCTTCTCTTTCTTTATTTTTTCACTTATTTTTTAATATAGGACCTTCCACGCATTAAATGACAAACTGTTATTTAAGACCAATAATATTGTCAAAACAAAATTTAGTAGTTAGAGTTTTAAACAAATATTTGAATTTTCCGCAAGCAAAGACGCATTTTTAAAATGGCGTTTTAATTTATGACGAAAAATGTCGTTCACAACCAAGATAGATGAGTTGTGATACAAGAAAGATGATTTACTACCATAAAAAATTATTTAATCCGAAAGGACAAATTTTTAACATAATTGTTGAATTATCGAGAAAAAAAGCTTTAACTATTCTTTAGAAAACCGCTGACTTTTAAAACAGGAAAAGAAGTATTTTGAACTAAAAAATAAATTTTTTAGCAAAGTATCTACATCCTCAACGGAATTGGTAAAGTTTGAAAAAACTAATTAATTTTCTAGCCAACTACATACATTTTTAGCAAAACACATGACCTTTCTATTTTTTCTCAATTTTATAGTTGAAGTTTTAAAATATAAAAGAAAATGGAATAGCTGCATTTGCACATAAAAATGAACTTTTAACTGAAAAAAAGACAGAATTTTAAACAGAATATTTAAATTTCCAAATAAATAGTTAAATTTCCGAACAAAACGTTTCAATTTCTTACAATGAATAAACATGATTAAACTTAAACAAAAAATCGTTACATTTTTAAACAAATAATTACATTTCTTAGAATAATTTAAAATTTAAAATTTGGTAAAAACTACTATTTTCAATAAAATATTTAAACCCTATGCCAAAGAAAACTTAAAGAGTAAGTAAATGATGAATTTTTAATTATGACAAACCATTTTAAAAAATCTCACAAAGTGGTTCAACCTTTAACCATATCATTTAAAAAATAAATTATTAACGAAAAATATGAATTTTTAATGGAATAATTATATTTTCAATAAAATATTCGAATTTTTAACCAAACACTTGTCTTTTCTATGTACAAAGTTGCATTTTGAACGCAAAAATCTTATTTTTCAAAACGAAAGTTAATTTAATAGCAAATAGTTAGTTTTAGATAAAAATATTTTAATGAACAAATTATTGAATTTTTAAAGAAAAATATGCATTGAAAAAAGTATTTTTTTAAAAGCAATATAATTTTAAAATAGATATTATTATTATTATTATATTATATTAGTATTATTTTT
>JAAAKG020135038.1:0-13657 GCA_010014905.2 Druon quercuslanigerum
CTAAAGTAAATTAATGAAATACATTGTGCCCACCTCCGAGAGCACCGATCTCCAGGACAATTATTTTAACTGAATATTTTGGTTACAGTCGTTGCAGCTCGCTTTTGAGATCTTGATACCTCTCCTCCTTATCCTTCTCCTTAGCAGTGATGTTGCAGTTGGCCGGATCCGAGAATTTGATCTCGAATATAGTTCGCTTCTCGAAGTTTCTGAGAACGATGTCACGCCTCTAGTGCAATGGTCTGCAAACTGTTTTTCAATGGTTTTTCCTGAGATGGGTTGGCTTTTTTCGGCAGAGGTTCATTGTTAGACGAGATACTCAATGTGAATAAAAAGTTACGAATGAATTTCGTTTTAAATTCTTATATAAGCGATTTATAAGTCTGGAATTCTAAATCTGTTTCAAAAATCTAAAAAAAAAAATAAATCAAAACTATGTTTTAAAATAAAAGTGTTTTTAATGCATTGATTTTTTGTGTTTTAAAACGTTTTTTAGATTAGTCTTGATCTAAAGAATTCAAAGATTTAAAATTTTGAGGTTTCAGAAAGATAATTTTGAAATTGAGAATTTTTTATTTTGAATTTTAATCCCCGTTACGACAACCGCATTAAAAATAAAGCATCCGTGGCGGCCTGGACCTTTTTGGCGGCAGCAGGAATTGCCACGAGATTTAGACCCGACCCGCCACGACAGTTTGTATTTGTATTTCCAGAAAATTTGACACTTCTCCTTTTGGACAATTGACTTTATCTCCCTCGGAGCGTTCGGCAGGGCAGGGTCGCGGCCAACGAGGGACAGAGAGACAAAGATGGTAATAAAGCACTCTTAGGGGCGCATTATGTCTGTAGAGATACGTACTCCCGGCGTGGGTGGGATATCCAGATAGTATGTGTTCTAGGTACTCAGCGTGTGCATGACACGATCTGCGAAAATGAAAAATGAAACCCTCTGTACCTGAATAAAGCTCTGATGAGTTGAGAAAAGCAAAAGTTTGCTCTTTGACAAGGACTGTTCTTCTACATTTCTGTAAAAGTTTTCGTGCATTTTATTCTCAAGTAGCTCTTGGCCGCCTGATTTGCGACTTCGTAAAGCTGTTCTTCTACATTTCTGTAAAAGTTTTCGTGCATTTTATTCTCAAGTAGCTCTTGGCCGCCTGATTTGCGGCTTCGTAAAGGAATGCTCCTTTGCCAATCATCTCGTGGTACCTGACCATTTTTAGGAGAGGATCCGCGTGAAATCCGCGTAAAATGTATAATCACGGAGCAGACGAATTGATATGCAAGCTGTTATGCATATGCATGACCTTACGTGTGGCGATGTCAAGGTCCTTAAACTCGTTCTTCGTCCATTGAACCACCCCAAACGAGTAGAATACAACTGCGACGGCAAGCATGTTAGTCGCTGATACTTTGCTCATCGCCGACAGATTTGAAGAACAAATCTTCCAAACAAGGTGCTTGTATCTGCAAGTTCTCTGAGTTTCACTATATGTGGATTAATCTTCAAGCTTTTTAACAGACATATGATAAGTCTATGATGGGTTGAATCCAAAGCTTTCCGGTAGTCAATCCAGGCCATTGACAGGACGCGTTGATGGGCTACTGCGCCTTTGCCGAGGCACATGTCAAGTAGCAGGTTCTCTCGGCATCCTGTTACGCCTTTTTTCGAGTCACGTTGTTCGCACATGTCTCTCCACGCAGGCTCAATTCTTTGAACAATCCTGTTGTTTAGGATCGCTGTAAAAATTTTATACAAAATGCTTAAACATTTAATTGGCTTGTAATTCTCTGGGTTGGACAAGTGGCCTTTCTTCGATAGGAGTATAGTGCGTCCTAACACCAGCCTCTGCGGAATGGGCGTTTCCGACTTTAAATATGGGGTGAATATGCAAGTCAGATGTTGGTGTGTAGAAGCAAACATCTTTCACCAGAAGTTCTTGATACCATCTGGGCCTGCAGAGGAAAATTTCTTCTAACCCATCAGTGCTTTTTTCACCTATTCAGCAGTTATTGATGGACATTCCTCCTCAGATGTTATAAGGTTGTCGCGAAACTCCCTCAAGCGGATTATATTATCAGTATCTTCTTTCAACTTCAGCATTTTCGGGATCTTGTATAACTCTCTCCAAAAAATTTCTACCTCGTTGGGCTTGGGTGGATTTTTGACTGAAACAAGAGGAATGCTGAAGAGGCGCGATGGGTCAGCAAGAAACTGTTGATTCTCCCTGATACATATCTCCCTTTTCTCTATTCTTCTTCTTGCGTCAGAAAACACCCGTATTTTGTCAACAATATGTTGCTTGATTGTCAGCAGCTTTGACTTGCTCAGTGTGTCATTGAAGGAAAAGCGTTCGTCCGTCCTTGTAGAGCCCCGAATGCAAGAATAAGGCTACGTACTAATGCTTTCATATCTCGCGCCACACGAAATGACCCATTCAAGCTTAAACAGATGGGACCTTCATCAATCGCATGCTTTTATGTACAACCATATAAACAACAATATAATGCGTGAATAACCTTCAGTTATCAGCTATTACGTCGTAAAGTTTTATGATTGTAAATCTTTGTACACTAAAATTCAAAGGAAAAAACAACCAAAATCTCATCCTTAAACATAAATGACAAAGTGAAAGAAAAAATCGAAGGTTAAATTTGAACTGGCCTTCGAGGAATTTGACAGATGCAATAAACGAAACAGAAGAATGGTCAGTCAGTGATCATCATCATTTCCAAAAAACATTTACTTAATCGGATGTTCTCGCATCATTTCGGTAAAGGGCTTTGGGACGCTCACTTTTCATGGGGCTTTATAGGCGCATAACATATGGTGGTTTCGAATAGAATAACTACATCACTTGTAGGGTTACACACGTCTTTATGCGGGGTATTCAATGTTGATAGGACAAAGAGAAAAAACCATGGCCTACGACCATGGTTTTACTACTCGTCCTGCGAACATTGACCTTCCATCGGTAAATACGTAACGTCACATTGTTTTAATTTAAATTCTTTACGAAAATAACTTTTTTTTACTAAAAAAACGAATCGCATCTTGATTTCATATGCACAGGGCTGCCATTATTAATCCATATTTTAGAAGTTTTGAGACAGATCACTCGAGCAGACGAAAAACGACATGAAAGTTATGGTAGCGATGGGGGGGGGGAGCCAGCAATTCGAATGGACTGGTGACTCCTTGGGGGAAACGCAAATGTCAATTAGAAAAAAAGGGAGAGAGTGGTAGGCCACGTATCTCTTTCTCTTGTAAGAGCGTCTCTAATTAATCGGGGGCCTTGCGTATTTCAATACATGTAGCTGTCATTTTCATAGCTTACTTATTTTTATATTATTCAAATCAAATAAATATGACCATGGGCATGGCACAGGCGGTATAGGCCATCAAGAGAACTGAGTCCCAAACGTCGAAAACGTTCAAGACTAATCACCTTCGACCACAAAGAGACACGTTTCCCACCACTCTCTCCCGTCTCGTTCTGCTACTCGCGTTTTACCAACGGAGTCACCAGTCTATTTCTACATGTGGATACAATAAGTACACAGGAATAACTACTCTGCATGTCACAGATATGCGCATATCACTGTAACCTTGCTTCGGAGTACTTAAAAAATAATACATTTGTGAGTAATTTATAATAAAATGATACTGTTTTTGTTCTTTTTGAAATATTGAACCAACACCTACTTGGGAAATAAATTAATTGGGAATATTTGAAAAATCACGAAATAGAGAAATCCTGAAATTAGAAAAACTGTCGAAATAATAACATTTTCCCCAGCTTGTGACACTGCCTAGTTTGAAAATTCCCAAAGCAAAAGTGCCAATATTATAAAATATCCTACACTGTTAAATTGCCGACACATTGCATACACTTCTGCATATATATTTTATTATAGTCATTTTAAATAATTTTTTAGTGCGAGAATAACTTGAGTGCTATTCTCTGGAGTAAGCGTACCATTTCTGCATGCAGTACGTCTTGCTTCTCTTTTACACCAACATAACTTTCTTGTATGTCCTTCTCATGTCAATTATGCATGTCATTAATTTTAATAAAAAAATGTACGACTTTCCGAAAATATTTAATCGCGACCTATTCTGCCAACTTGGAGTCTCCTTTAGCTATACTGAAACGAATATCCGTCCTCTAAGTGAATTGACGCATTTAAATAACACATCTTAGTGTATTTATACAATTTTTGTGCATTTTTCGTACACCGTTCCAGCGCCCTTAAAGTGAATGAAAAGAGGACACTACCACATAATGGTTCAGGTATGTTTTTCGTTTTCTGAAAAAGTTTATCTAGGACTTTCTCATTACACGGTCGACAGAACCTGGCTGTAAAATTCCTTGCCAGACATGCAATAAATAGAGCGAAGGCGGATTAAATAAAGCATGAAGCCACAAATCCGAGGGCTAATAGCACCAAAAACTATGCTTACAATATCCTTGTTGATAAACGAAACCATATTTTATTTTTTCTGCAACGACTTTATAAATTAATATAGAGCCATTGTTATGTGCGTTATGAACAGTGTAGCAGGCTTATTCTATCTAGGAACAGGGGCGTAGCTACCATCCTATCAATGATATTGGGTGCCCGAGGTTTTGTGTGAGTATTTTTGTTTATTTTCCTAAAAAGGGGCCCCAAACAAGTTTTGATACATGGCGCCCTCAGGGCTAGCTACGTCGCTGTCTAGGAAATAAATTTATTAACCCTAATTGCTTTCTTTCACAGGTGTTGCTTAAAATTAGAAGTTCGGTGGTCAATCGAAAGTATATCAGGGCAAGAAACTCGCAGTCAAAAAAAGGAGCAAAAGATGTACTGCATACAATGGTTAATACCCGTACTATTGATACCAAAACCTGTCAATCCCGCCCTGTTACAAACGCACGTAATGTTCATGGTGCTCTACTTGATTGGATTCTTCTTGGAGCAAAAACCATGCACAATGTGTACGGCCATCTTCCTCGCAGCAGTCTTTCTCATTTGTTACAGTGGAATTGGGAACTGCCTCTTTTGGAATAATAACTGCGATTCTGTCAGATGCGACAACGGTTGATACTGCTAAACTTAAGAGCGTTTCTCTTAAGTTCTTCTGCTTAATTTTCTTAGAATAACTCTTTTATTGTCACGTTTGTGCTGGTGCACGAACGAACTCATGTGTTTTTTTTGGAACACTACAAGGTCCTGGTGAAAAATTTCTTTTCGAGCAAACTTCTCCTTAAGATAAACATTATTTGATCGGCATCTTTCTTTGGACAAAGTTTTGTGAAACAAGTAAACGTGTTTGGAAAGTTTGGAGAAATAAAATTTTTTATATTGCTGACTTTCACGAAAAAAAGCTAGCAGAATTAATCCGGACCTTCCCAAAATTCTGAAACTTTTTACCGGGAAGGGACTCTTTTCCTATGCGACGTGATGCGTGGTCGAAGGTATTTCAAATTGTAAATACGTCATAGGCAGTACGAATTTTACGGTCGCATATCGATACTGTACATAAACTTGTTAATTAAATTTAATCTGTTATTTATATTTTAATTGTAGAATATGTAATTCATATGCGATATAAAGAGTGAGCATATTTTCAAGGTATGATTTTAATTGAACAGTATAGGTTTTATATTTATGGGGTTATCTCGATACCTTGATCGTGATATGTAAATTAAAAATTACGCAATACATACGTGCTTAAAAGCACATTGTGTTAATAAATATATCTTACTTACCTTTCCTTTACAGTTATAGGGTGTCCGCCAAATTGCAAATAAAAATTCCTGTTTGATAAAATATAAAATTAAAGCTTTTAAAGCTGAACATTTATTTAAAGTAATCGACATCAAACTGCAAATTAATGAAGTCAAAGTGTCTCTTCTGAATTTGAAACATAATGTACAACTGTGATATTAACGAAAGTTAATGAATGTACAGTCAAATATTGTGTACGTAACCGTGTAGTGAATTGTACAATTCTGTAATTAATCAATAATTAAAATAAAAAAGTAATGCTCAGAGTAATTGTTGAATTGTGCCTAATTGAATTGTATATAACAGTTAATCCGGGTATTATTGAAATATTAAACTAAGAAAGGTACATTTTAACCAAAAATTAAATAGTTATACTCGTAATTAAAAAAATAATAATTTTAAATGATTAAAGAAAAAAAAACAAATTTTCTACCAAATAGTTATTTTTTTTACTAAATTATCGAACTTTCAAGACGAAATGACGAACTTTCTATACAAAACAATTGAATTGTCAAATGAAAAATGTGGAATTTTTATTAAAAAGTAATTTTCAACAAAATATAAGAACTCTTAAACTAAAAGTTGAAAAGGAATTTTCAACAAAACAGTTCACTTTACAAACAAAGAGTTGAGTTTTTAACTAAAATTTTGAAACTTCATCCAAAAAATGCAGTTTAATAAAAGTAGTTGAAGATAAATTTTTAAACAAGAAGATTAAATTACTACTAAACGAATTTTCAATCAAATTAAAGAACTCGAAATGAAAAAGTTGAATTTTAAAAAAGATTTTTTTTCATTTTAAAGAAAGTAGTTCAACTTTGAAACCTAGTTGTTATATTTTTAACCAAAAAAATGATATTGTACGCGAAAGGATTAATTTTCTGCAGAAAAAAACCGAATTTTTGTACAAAATTTAAGAATTCTTAACCAAAAAGTTGAATTTTCTACTAAAAAAGATGTATTTTTAAACAAAATGATTAATTTACTACGAATAAAGATGAATTGTTCATAAAATTCAAGTATTGCATGTTGATGGCGGTAGTGAGAACGTGTGCGGTGACAGGTGGTAAGAAGATTTTACGGAATTTGTTTGGAAGGTATGAATGAAATGAGAGGCAAGTAGGGTTTTGAAGGGTAAAATGGGGAGTTAAAAATTAATTTTCAGAGTAGTTCTGGAGTGGGATTTGGCCAAATAGAGAAAGTAAGGTTAAGTTGGCAAGAGATCGAGGTAGTTTGTGGTCAGGAGTTTTGGGCCTTTAAGGGGGCCAAGAGTAGTTCTCGTAGTGCTGGGTGATGTTAGGGGAGAGAAAGGGGCTTTGAGGGGTGGAATAGAGAAAATAAACTGAACATTTAGGGTGGTAAGCGGCAAAAGTCTAATAGACATCTGTAGGTCACAGAAGATACTGTTCGCATGGAGAGGTCCCAGTTACCGACGGAATGAGCGGGAGATGGTCAGCGAGAGTCCTGGTAGTGAATACCACGAGGAGGAAATTGTTGAGTGAAGGCGCCTTTAGGGCGCTCCCTCCAGCAAATACACTACTGGCTGAAAGCCAGGCGCTAGCAAGGGGATCCGCAAGAATGAACCAGCCTGGACGAGCAGCTAAACACGTGTTCACGCCTCGCCCCCGCCAGTGAACCATAGTGATAAATACCGCCCATAATTATTGTTTACCCAAGAACTAACATTAACAATACAGAAATTTTCCACAGGGCACCTCAATCGAGACGTGGGACGACTGAGAATCGTTTTTGATTGGTAGGTACAACCGGAATACGGAAGTCCTCTTTAGGGCGTGATTTTTTAATCAAATTTATTTCCTTTTTTGTTTTTAAATAAATGCATCATAAGAAACCGTAGCATAAATATTTCAATGTAATGAAAATTCAACAGACAGCATTCTGCAACATTTCTGTTAAATTAAAACTAATGTCATCAAAATTTTTGTCGAAACTGGATATAAGATTTAAATTCTAAAATTAAATATTTTTATTGTATTCAATGAATATTAAAACTAACAAAGGGACCTTTAGGTCTACTATTTTTTACATTCTCGTCCTAATGATAAGGTATTGGATTTATGTAAAATTTCACTTTGTCGGTTTTCATAATATTGTAGGCACGATAACTTTCGAAAAAATGAGCACATTTTCAAAATATTTAAGACTATTTTTTTCAAGATTCAAAAATTCTATGCAAGGCTATTCATAGAACTCAGAATGTCGAATAATTTATTCATATGACTTTTTTCAATAAAATGAAAATTATCAGAGTTATAGCATTTTCAAAATCCAAAAAAAGAAGCCAAAATGAACATTTTAAGCCAAGCAACGCATAATATGAAAATAAGCGAAGAGAAGAAAAACGTTAATTTTTAAAATCCCGACAAGATTATCATGACAAATTTGTCAGTTTTGTCGAAAAGTTGAAAATTTAAATTTTGATCATACAAAGAATAACGAAAACCCAAAAATTCTATTTTACGGCCAATCTATGCAAGACACGAAAAAAATGAATAAACTAAAATTGCATGCCCTGAAATGTCTACAAATTTGTCATTAGTCATTTTTCGATAGGATGCATAGTTTTTTTTAGTCGTAAAAAACAAAATTAAAAATAAAATAATAAAATTTTGGACAAGCTGCGCAAGCTATGATAAAAATAAATAGACAAACGTTGCTCTTGCAAAAAGTAACGAAAAGTCATTCAAATTTGTCATGATTAATTTTTATAGAACACGCAGTTTTTGTTTTGATCGTAAAAAAGAACATTCAAAATTTAACAATTAAATTTTTCGAAAAACGACACAAGGTATGAACTAAAATTAACAGACTCAAGTTGTCTACCCCAAAAAGATTTATAAATTTTTTATGAATCATTTTGAGATAGGACAATTAGACTTTCTTTCAATCGTAAAAAATATGATTAAAATTTTGTTTAATTGTGATTTTAGATTTATGGCAATACGAAACAAGTTGCAGTAAAATGTTTACTAATAATTTTTATTTTATAGAATGCTCATTTTTTTAATTATAAAATAAGACCTTAAAAGTACTTTTGTTTCAATACTGATGCATATCATGAACGTTAATAATATAAGTTTATTGAAATTATATACATTTTTCAGGATGGCTAAGAATAAAATTTAATGTAAATAGAGAAGCAAATAATTAATTAAACATTAAAAAGGATATTTTTACTGATATATTTGAACATAATATAGAAAAGTTCGCATTTTAGACGAAATCGATTTCGAAGCACGAGATACGGGATGAGAATGTGTTTGTTAAAGCCGAATGAGCTTTAAGTAAAGAGAATTCACAATCACCAAATAAGAGTTGTCGATGCTTGGACCTTTCATTTTAAAAGGCTTGCGCACAAATGTGGGGTACATAGAAAGGGCGATCGCGTAGCGCGCTATGAGAATTTGTCCGCACGCCGGACATTATACGCGACCAGCATTAATAATCTTATATTTCAATATGGATGCACTTTTTTAATATTATTGGTTTCAAAACTTTATTAAAATTTAACTAAAGTTTTATTTTAATTTAACTAAATTGTACTCCAATTTAACACTATCAGACATCTACAATTTAAACTGAACTTTACTTAAATTTAACTAAATTTTACTTAAATTTTCCAAATTAAGTAAATTGTATTTACTTTTTGAAATTATCTAAATTGTATTCAATCTTTAAATTTAGTTTTACAATATAATTTTAAAATTTTCACTAAATCTAAAATACGAAAAGAATTTGTTTAAAATTTATTTACTTATTATCTCGAAAATTTCTATTTTAGAAGAAACCAGACGAGAAATTGATTTAATTTAACTAAACATTATTTAATTTTTAATTTCACCTAAATTGCATTTAAAATTTGAATTTACCTAAATTTTATTTAACTTTTAAATTGAAATATTTTAGTTTAGAAAATAATGTTGGAAATTTCATCAAGTCTAATGTAAAAAAGGCTTTTTAAAAAAATGTATTTATTAATTATCTAGAAAATTTCTCTTTTCAAAGCAATCGATATAATAAATAGAATAATTTTAGGCTCTCTTTAATCCTTATATAAGTAAGTAATTCAGTGCTCTAAACATTTTTTTCTGGTACGGAGCCAGCGAACGCGAGAAATAGAAAATCTTGTTCGGTTTTGGAATTCAACAACTTTCAGTGTGTGCCCCGGACTCAACCCACCCATTGACGTGGTCGGAGGATGCGGTCGCCATAGAAACGTCGAAAAGTTGAAGAGGGAAGCACCTCGATATGCTCGAAAATGTAGTTAGATATAAATATATATACAGTAAAACCTGTCTATGTTGTCCAGCCGCGGTTCCATCAAAATGTGGCCAACTTAGGCAGGTGGCCAACTTACAGAAATTATGTCACGTCAATGCAAGTTTTCCGGTTCCGTGAAAACCAGTCCAACTTAGACAGGTGGCCAGGTTACAAAGGTGGCCAACTTCACAGGTTTTACTGTATATACATATATCGGCCGTCCACACCACTGACCCATGCCGTACCTAGGACCTAATATTTTTGATCGAGCCAGTGTGAAAGTATTTCGAAGCGTCGGTAGCTGTCTGGTAGAGCGCTTGGCTGATAGCTGCAAGTTGGCGCGTTCGATTCTCGTTACCCATACTTTGTTTGTTTATATATTTTTATTTATGAAAATGCTTGTTTGCACCTTTTTTGATTAATATTTAATATAATTACGCTAATTATGATTATTTATTCCTTATTTTCAATGAAAACTTTGTTTACCGTATTTTTATTATCACTCGTTTGGACGATTGTGCATTTTATTAAAATTCTTAATATTTCAATAGCTTTTAATTTTTATTTTTTCAAATTAAAGTAGAAACAAAGTGTTTCAAATGAAAATTTCAATAATAAATACGAAATAACAGTAGATGCAGTGACTCATTTGTGTATGTTCAATTAATAAAGATAATAGTCTATTATTTATGTGTTTTTTTGTAGCTTGCGGAAAAAAATTTAATTTTGTATTTACTCTTGAAATTTTTGCATGAAAATCTTTTTTCCTTCTTTAGTTTAAAAACGTCAACACTAGAAACTATTGAAGAATGAGCAATTTTAATAAAATGCGCAGTTGTCCAAAAAAGTGATAATAAAAATATAACAAACAAAGTTTTCATTGAAAATAAGGAATAAATAATTATCAGATCGCACAAATATTTTAATTTTTTTCAAAAATGGAATAAATAGGCATTTTGATAAATAAAAAAAATGTACGAATAACGAGAATCGAACGCGCAGCACAACCTTGCGGCTATCAGCCAAGCGCTCTACCAGGGACCTACCGACGCTTCGAAATAATCTTGCATTGTCTCGATGACCATGCGTTCGCAATTTTTAAAACGCCATTTTCTCGAAAATGGGTCAAAATTGCGTCTTCTTGATTTTTCTGAGGAAATCTCTGCTATATATTTTTCATTGAGGATAGTATCAATACAAATAGCAAAACTAAAGGTCCCCTTGTAAGTATTTCTTTGACGTAGGATACGTTTATAGCATAAGGAAGTATCGTTTTAGAGTAAGAAAATATACAACTACTTCTATTTGTGATCTTCAATCAAAAGATTAAATTTTTAATTCGGACTATATCTACAAACCATCAAAAGAACATTATAATGAAGGAATGATTTTTTCCGTCAAAGAAACAATTTTGTGTTTTTATAGAGTAAAAGGTACACAAAATGTTTTAAAAATAATTTTCAATAGCTTTTTATTTTCACAAAAATAATTGTATAAATTTTACTGGCAAGTTGTATGCACTGCCATGCTTTTGGTATCGAAATCTTTCTTCTTTTCCTCAGATTTTACTTTGTTGCATATTCGCAAACCAAAAAGCAAAAAGATTCTATAAATCTTTTCTCTCATATTGTGACACGTCAAAACATGACCCTCTTTCACAGCTGAAAATCTCGATAAAAAATGGAATAAATTTACATTATTTCGTTTAGAAATGATAGGGTACCACGATCGGAAAATATGATTGAATGCACCTTGAACAGGTACGAATTTTTCGTTTTCTTCGTTTCCTTGATCCATTTATGTTTTTAATCCATACATTTCGACGTCTTTGACTTTTTGGGAATATTTCAATTTGTACCCTGCCACTCTTCTGTTTTTGCAATATAAAACACAACATGACACCATTGTAACGATTATTGTTTTTATTCGCCTTATTTCGATACTGCTCGATTTAAAACATTGAGGTGAGATTATGTTGCTTTTAAAATTAGCACTAACGCGCACGCGTTTCGTGACGACTTTCGTATTGTGGTTGGACCTAGACGAGTGGTGGGGGTAAAGTGTTCCAACTCTCCCTTAAGAAATTCACATGCCACGACGGCCAACGGTGCGTGGCCCGATGTCCAGTGGCACGCCGGGGAGAGGGAAAAAGTGGAATGAAGGAAGCGATAAGGCGAGGGAGAGAGTGTCTACCGCAAGGAAGGGGGATGATCTCTTGAAGAGGAAGAGAGACAGCCAAGAATAGGTGGGCAGGCGGAGGAGGCTCTCGGGGTGTTGGTAAGCGTGATCAGAGGGTTGAGCGAAGATGTAAGGGGGGATGTGCAGCAGATGGAAAATATGAGGGAGGGCTTGAGGGTAAGATATGAGAAATGAGAAAAGTAGGTAAAAGAGCTGAGGGAGAAAGTATAATGATTCGGTGATAGACTTTAATTTACCTTTTACTCTAAAATACTATATATTGATCAGCAAATTAATTTCATTAATTCGCATCATTTATAAGCAATGATAGTGCCAATGCGACGCATGCGCAGTACAGTTAAACAGCCAAATTGGGAGCACTGTATGATCAGGGGTGCGATTCCGATGCCCTCTCATCTAGTTGATCAGATCGGAAATAAGACGGAAATGTACGATTTTTTGAAAAGGATCGACAACTCTTGGTTACCGAATACTGCCATTCTCTTTCTGACACTAGTTGAACTAGGTTAGAGGGCATTAAAATTGTAAGTTCGTTAAAAATTATAATTTGGATTATAATTTGGTTTTATAATTTTTTAAATTTATAATTAGAAATCTTTAAAATTTTATGGTGTATAGTTGAATCGAAAAAGCTTTCTAAACTGATAGTTTTTCTTCGTAAACATTTTTTTATTTCACGTATGTTTGTTAAGTTCATATAAGATTTAGGAATCTTTCTTATAGTGGGAGTTTAAAGAATGATTTGGTAAGGGTCTTTAAATTTAAATAGTTTCAAAGTGAATTTTCTCTCAATTTTCGCTTTTTTTTAAAGATGCTGATCCTTCTAAATTCAAATATTTAAATTGAAGAGTTTCTACATTTTTTATTAATTAAAGAGCCTAAAATCTGTACGTTGGAAAATAAAAAAATGTAAAGATAGTTTAATCAAAGGCTTTCAAATTTTGTAGTTTTTAGGCTTTGGATCCTTGATAAAGTAGCCTTAAAAATTGATTTTATGTGGGTATTATATACTTATATATTTGTTGCAAAACTTGAATTTCAAGTTTCGAAATTCAAATATTGATGAACAATTTATTAGTCCTTGTTAAAAAATGACTATTTTTATGAGTTAAAAGATCCTCCAAAGATGTGCCATTAATTAGAATTTTTTGTCATAAACTATTTTCTTTTGCACTTTCAGGCTTTTTCTGATAGTGTATTTACTTTAAAAATCTTATTAATAATAAATATTTTATGAAATTTTATGGAATAGCTACTAAAATGAAAAATTAGAATATCTATAATTTAACAAATTTAAAATCGAAAGGACAAACTTACAATTTAATTTTTCTATCAATTTATGGGTGCTAGATTTTTTGCATAATAAATAAATATTTATTTATTAACCCCAAAATTTTTATAATATTGA
>JAAAKG020135039.1:0-65449 GCA_010014905.2 Druon quercuslanigerum
CAAAAGAATTCAAAAGAATTCAAAAGAATTCAAAAGAATTCAAAAGAATTCAAAAGAATTCAAAAGAATTCAAAAGAGTTCAAAAGAATTCAAAAGAATTGAAAGAGATTTTACGTAAATTTAAAGGAATTGAAAATATGTCAGAAACCTAAAATAATTCTACAAGAAGGTTACACAATAAATAAAAAAGTTCGAGATTTAATCAATTTTTATAAATTTGAAGAAATTACCTATAGTACAATTTCAGAAAATTCCTGAATGTTTCAAGGAATTTAAAGGATTTTAAGGGTTTTTGAAATATTTTAAAAGAAGTAACGGGATTTCAAAGGATTTAAAGGGATTTCGGAATATTTCAAAAGAAGATTTAAAAGGCTTTTAAGGGATTTTAATATATTTAAAGAGGTTTTAACTATTTTATGGTATTTTAAGGTTTTTAAACAATTTTTAACTATTTTAAGGAATTGGAAAAGTTCATAAGACTTTTAAAAAAATTGTAAGGGATTTTGAAGATATTATAAGGATTTCAACAGATTTCTTATAGTTTTAAAAAATTATCAAGGAATTTCCATTAAACTGAATCTCTTAAAAGAGATTCAAAGATATTACGTACGTCTGTAATATTATTATTTAATTATAATATATTACAAAAGAAAACAAGAAATCCCTGGTTTGAAGCTTTGAAATGTAACTGAATCCGATAATTCTTTTTTCAATAATAAATTTAAAATTATCCAAACATTTTTCGTAAATTTTGACTCAAAATTAAACAATTAACTCACCATTGCGTTCGTCGTGGCGGCTAATTGAAGACCCTGAAGACTCGTCATGTGATGAGAATGGGAATGCGAATGCGAGTGCGGATGGATGGAAGGTGGCGCCGGCGGTGCAAATCCTTGATGGAGACCTCCTGGAATCCCGACTCCTGGGTGGTACATGTAATGTTGCATCGACGGATGCATCCCATGATGGTGTTGCGAGGAGCCTAAAATCACAAAATTTCATTCTTAATCACCAATTCCTAGAATTTAAATTGCAAATTCACAAGACGTGCCGCCTCCCACCAAATTTTCAAAGAATGTTTCACGTTTTAACTACATAATTAACTTCTTTACATTTTTTGGTGTAAATTTTACCCTATTTTGTTATAGTGTATTCATTATTGAATCAAACTTACCCATTGGGGAACCAAATCCTGAATGGAAAGGTTTGTTATCCAGGTCAAGATGTCCACTCGCCTTGATCATGTCACCCATGACTCCACCAAGACCCAAACAGCCTCCGGCCTTCTTCTTTTTGCTTTTCGAAGACAACTTCCTGTTCCTCGTCTGAATCCCTTCCTTTTTCATCGTCAGCGGTCGATTAACCTGTAACAATCGTAGACAACAATTCGTTAAGTTACCTTAACAATACGACTATTCTATCCTAACTTATCTGACCACACGAGGACCCGGATCAAGGAACCGGTTAGATCATTCTGGTCCTCAATCGTACAAAATTTTTAATTCTACTTAAGTATCAGAAGCTCTTCAGTTAAGAAATTACTAATTTAAACTTTTCTTAGCATCTTTGCATTCCTTACTGGTATTAGGATTTTGAGAAGATTCAAGAATCGAGGGTTCCCTTTTCGTTTAAGCCGAGAAGTAATCGCTAATGCTATCAGAGACAAAAACTCGAAAGGTCGAGCGCAAAAAGACGTCTTGGCTTTATAAATAAGCACACGAGACAGCAGGCAGGAACTTATCGGTCGGATCATCTGGATCTGGTGGTTAAGGGTTAACGTCCCGTCGCATTCTTGAAAATCAGCCCGAGAGCTCCGGCAATTAAGACGATCTGATGATCGTTCGCGCCAACTTTGAATTTCGAAGGCGGCCCGCCTTGATCTCCCACTTTCGGCGAGAAATTCAAATTCTCAATCATTAGGACACCCCCACTCATCACGTTTTGATGATCGCCTGGTCAGAAACTGATTCGTTCCTCTAAAAATCTTTCTTGTCTGACCTAGTTTTGTATCTCGGATCCAAAAGCTTTTCTAATTAGCACTGAAGTAACAGAAGCAATTTTGTCTCCTGAATTTTAATTTTGATTGAAGAATTATTCTTCAGATTTGCATGAAGGATTTGAAGACTACGAGTCGAGTGTGGATTGTGAAATATTATAGCGTGCATGACGTCTTGAGTATGATGCAGTTCTCGAATTGAGCGAGGGCTGTCGATTCGTTAATTATAATTGCACGCTCGCAACTGCAGAGTGCACAGACTACCGAGAATCTGAGGGATTTCTTAATTGCGTTGTCTGGTTATACACACTCGCGCGAGTCTACGCTCTTATCCGCTTTGCTGAAACGTGCTGAAACGATTGCAATTAGCGTCCTGTTCTCGCGCGCGTTAATGAACTAGAGAAACATATAGTAATCACGGGAATAGGATAAATAGCCATTACTCTTGCCCACTATCTACAACTATTCGCCACCCTCTTCCATCTGGAAAAATTGATCTAAACGGTCACACCTCCCCCATAGTTTGAATAAAGGATAATTAACATCTCTGTTGATTTTAGTAGCACAAGTTGTTCAAAAACTAATTCTCTAATTAAAATTATTATTGAATCCCACATCTAGGAACGTCTGGGAAAAAGCTCGACTATGAACCTAGTGGGCAAAAATCGAGGAAAATCCCTTGGAATTCTTGGGAAGTTCTCATGAGCATCCCCATGATGTCCAAACGACATGTTCCAAAAGACGTCTTAAGGATCTAAGGTGCCTCCCATCAGAGTTCTTCTACTATTAAATTACTGCTGGTCAACTGACTGCTGAGCTTATGTTTTCTCAAACAAATAAAAATCTTTTCAACAATAAAATAAACCAAATCAATTGAATCTTAGATTCCAGTATTCGATAGTAGATTGTTGATTGTTTCTATTGTCAAGAAAGTTCATTTGTGCTTTGTGCTTTGTGTTGCGTCCCGTTTGCAGTACCATTGACCCTGATTACGAAGTGGATTGCGCGTCCCAATTAAAAATGTTAATCGATGTAGTGAGCATCCGGTGAAAAAACAATCACTTCGATCTGAGCTCATATTCCATCAAGCACGATTCTCTCGACTATGTCGAGATGAGAGTGAAACAACGTGCCATCGATTATGCGAACGATTTATGGACGACCGCGAATGCATATACGCTCCCTCGACACGAGTTGAACCGCGTCTACCATCCGAGTAAGTAACGTCTTTGGCGTTATTGCTCAGCAGCGTCGATTCTAGGCAACTTACAAGAAGTTGCGTCAGCGCATTGTTTCAACAATAATTCCTGCACCACATGTCCTTGGATCATTTTTCTCCTGGGTCCCATTCCCCGGATCTTGAAAGAATCACCCTGATTCTTCCAACCACTTGTTTTCTATCTTCGATCAATATCAATCCACGATAGCTGCTAAAGTAGAAGCTTCAATTCTGGTCACCTAATCAATAAAAAAGGAATGAGGAGGAAGTACAGGAGCGTGCGTTGCCTATGCTCGTTTATTTATCTTTTGTTTGTTCAAGCCGGTTGATGACAAGCAGTCAGTGTCGAGTGAGAAGGCAAGGAGAGTTTTTAACCCGTGCGACCAAGTGAGTGCCTCATACAATACTTAAGTACGAAATAAGTAGGTATGCAAGTATTGTGTTGCAAACGGGGAGCTGGCGGGACTTTGTAGTCGCCGCGACGTGACGCAACTGCCAACTCGCGAGAAAAGATTCCCGGTATTATGAGGAGGAGTCTCCTCAGGAGGATGCCTCCTTAATTCCTCGTCCTTTCCTCATACTCTTCCGCATACTCTTCCTTTTTCGTCCTCATCCGCGATCGTAAATTTACATTTATCTCCTATCACTCTTCCAATTCTCCATTAGGAACAACCAACTTTTTTTTTGGCTGAAAGTTCATTTTCCTTTATTTAAAAGTTTATTATTATATTTCTGGTTCGAAAAGTTCAGAAGTTAGACCCTCCCTGCCTCCGGATGTAATAAAAAAAAGAAAGGAAGGATTTGAAGCCTTATTGAAATTTCTGGACTACTTGACTTGTATTTATGTTTGTCTCAAAGCCCTCGTTTATTCTTCTTCTCTCGATCCCCATTCGAGTCCAGACGGTCAACGACTCTTTTCGGAATTATGCAATTGGCCGAATTTGTCAAATTAGTGGCTGGCGGCCTCCTCAAACAAAAGGGACTTGAAAGGGCCTGCATTTTCAGGAAAGGTCAATAAAAAAATTTCTTACCAAGTACAATTTCGCCTCTCACTCGAAAGCTTACTCATACAGAGTTGCATTACACAATTCTTTTTAAACAAAAAACTATAACAAACACAATCAGATTGACTATTTTAATAACTTTGGGGCTCCTAATTTCCATCAGGCAGAATTCCCATATCGGGACCGATGCAGAAATTTAAATCAGTTAAAAATCGAAATTCGAAAAGGATTCTCCGGACAATGGGAGCAATAATAGAGACTCTAATGAGGGAAGGTTCGGTTTCCGCGAGATGGACGCTGCTGGGACCGATTTGAATACAATAAGGCGGCTTTAATAGGAACCATCGCTTAAGTCTACGGGTGTCCGAAAGTGCGAGGTGCAAACAAAAGAGAAGAGAGAGTGCGAGAGCTCTCTGATAATCAGAGAAAAAGAGATACCCAGAGGCCGGAGAAGTTTTTGAATGCGGATTGATGTGGTCACACACGATGCAACCGCACGTATCTTGCATACGAAATAAGTGTACATAGTCTACAGGGGTCAATGAATGAAAGATCGAATCGCAGAAATGGCATTTTACATACCCACGTTCGCTCGAATTCTCCTACCAAATGCCGCCTTATCCAATTCTTTATCATTGAATAAATAAAGTGAAACAGCAGAATTCCTCAATAAGTTTTTGTCACTAATCTAGGATTTAAATTTAAATCGATAACTACTAGAGCCCTCTGGTGAGAAACCACGTGACTGCAATCATGGCCGCTCTCGGTCAGAACAGCTGAGAGCCGATAGATTTGATTCTTGACTTTTAAGGAACAATTTTAATTATTTAGAAATTTTTATCAAAATTTCTTGAAACACTCGGCAAGTATTTCATACCATGGATTTTTCAGAATTTTAAGTCTCGTATCTGAGAATTCGATGACGTCCTACAGTAGGCGCGAGTTGAATATCTTCGAGAGAAGAATACTAATCAAAGGGCACCTTTAATGTCTCTTCTACGTAATGCGTTTTTACAACTTCCTTTCGGGATTAGACCCCTTCTCAATTTTTAATCAATTTTTCATCTATGACTCAAACCAAGATCTTGAATTATAGTGGCCTTCACTATTTGTTGCTAAAAAAAGAACTTCCCGTATTTGTTAATGAAATGGATCATTTGACATCAATAATGGGTAATACTTGTAATTTGAGCTAAACGGTTGGCGCATGTATTTATGTTTGATATCGTATGAACTTTTTGGTGGAAGAAGAGAGGCATGAAGACTTACGACGAGATTTGAGAGCAAGATCCCTGAAGTGCAGAAAGTCCTAAAATTATGCGGCTTATCGGCCAATCGGAGCATGGATATATACGGTTCCCGGTAGCGCTATATTTACCGGTTACCCCGGCCCACGATTGAGATCATATCGGCGTGGACAGGGTGCCTCTGTTCCACCAAGATATCCCAGAGAATCATCCTCTGGGTGTGCTTCGTCTTCGTCTCACTAAAAACGATCTTAAGCCCGAAATGCTTCGACCCCGACGCCCCGGAGCTTATATTACTCAGATATCGATCTACAGTCTGCAAAAAAATGTCGGGAATATTCCCAACAATTTGGTGGGTAAATTCCCTATTTTGGGTAGGGGAATTTCTTTCCCGATAAAATTGAAAATTTTTACAATCTCTTTTTCCGAAACTGTTCGGGAAAATTTCCAAGACACCTTTAAAATCTACCGAACTGTGTAGAGAATTTTCCATCCAGTTCAAATATTTGTCTGAAGATTTAATAAGTTTAGATTTGCTTCCTTAGGAATATGGTGCGTAATAGTGTCGGGAAGACATATATTTTTTTTTATTTTTTATTTTTTGTTTTTATAATGTTATAGTGATTCTCGAATAGACAACTCGTCTCGTTGACATTAAGCCGACATATTACAGTCTGAGCCGGACGTTTGGCCGAACTCTTCCACCAAGTAATTCTCTCGTATATGCAGCAGATTCCTCCGGAATTATTAGTTACGGTCAGTCATAAAACAGGAAAAAAAGCTCTATCCATTTTTGAACAAGAAAAAATTAGACTTTCAAGATTTAAACCTTTCGGAAAGTATCTCCCAATCACAGGTTTATTAGCTTAACAAATTTAAAATCCGTTATCAAAAATATTGTAGGGATTCGAAAAAGGAATTTGCTTTTATAACTCGCTAATCTTATTTATCACGGTTGTCAAAATTAACTTCTTGTCAAGATATCGCATAAAATGATCCTCATCCGTCAGTTGGCTCCTTCTAGTCTTACACGACGTTAATTTTTATTTTGGTTTCTGCATGGTTGCTCTGACATTTCAACCAGAAACCTTGATCCCCCCACCAAAAAAAAGTTTTTATATCCTAATATAAATAATTCGCTTCAAAGAATATTTAGAAATTTTACTTTGTAATTATAAGCATCTTTCAAAGTCTTATCCCTATTTCCACGTTTTTACAAAAATTCTTCCGTTTCTTCAGCTTTTAAGGAATTCCTCATTTTTTTCGTTGTTTCTTTTGGTGCTAAATAAGCAAAGAAAATATAATAAAAAAAATTGTAACTATTTTTAGTTCAAAATTTAATTATTTGGTTGAAAAGTCCTCTTTTTTTTGGTTAAAGATTTATCTCTTTTGGATAAAAATGTAATTATTTTATTGAAAATTTGTTTAATTTTTAGATGAAAATTAATTCTCTCAACTAAATATTTATCATTTTATTTTTTAATAAAAATTGATCGTTTTTAGTTAAAAAATCAATTATCACATTTTTCATTAAGAATTCATCTATGATTCAAAGTTCAAAATTAATTTTTTGATTGAAGATTCGTCTCTGCATGAAAATGTAATTATTTTGTCAAATACTTGTTTAATGTTTAGTTAAAAATAAATTTTTTTAAACTCAAAATCTAGCTCTTATATTTTTTGATAAAGATTTATCGTGTTTAATTAAAAATTTAATGATTACATTTTTAATTAAGAATTCATAATTTTTTTGAAAAGTCAACTCTGTGGTTAAAAGTTTGTCTAATTTATTAAAATCTGATCTTTTTTTTTAAATGCGTGATTTTTTATTGAAAATAGATCGCTTTTAATCTAAGATTCAATTACTTTAGTAAAAATTAATTCTGTTACTTGAAAATTCGTCCCGTTTGTTGAAAATTAAACTTTTTTTAGGAAAATTAATTTTATTGATTAAAGTTTCAGTAAAAAAATTTATTTTTAACCAAAAAAACAGAATTTTTAACAGAATATTTTGATTTAAACACAAAAAAGTAAAGTTTCAACTTTATTCTTTTAAAATTGAAATTAAGTTAAAAATTCAACTACTTTGTGAAAAATTCATCTTAACAAATTTTCTGTAAAAAAACTCGTTTTTAATAGTAAATGAAACATTTTAGTTTAAAATTAAATTAGTACATTTTTAATTAGGAATTTATAATTTTAGTTCAAAAGTCAACTCTGTGGTTAAATATTTATCTAATTTATTGAAACTTGATCAATTTTTTGCAAATGCGTGATTTTTTATTGAAAATGTATCGCTTTTATTTTAAGATTCAATCACTTTAGTAAAAATTAATTATTTTACTTGAAAATTTGTCCTGTTTGTGGAAAATTTAACTTTTTGTAGAAAAATTAATTTTATTGGTTAAATTTTCAGTGGAAAAATTTATTTTGAACAAAAAAAAAAAGAATTTTTAACAGAATATTTTGATTTAAAAACAATCAAGTAAACTTTAAACATTATTTAAAAAAAATTAAAATTAGGTTAAACATTAAACAAAACATTTTAGATAAAAATTTATTTATTACATTTTTTATTAAAAATTCATTTTTTTTGTTGAAAAGGCAACTCTGTGGTTAAAAGTTTATCCAATTTATTGAAATTTGATCAATTTTTTTTAGTTCGTGATTCTTTATTGAAAATAGATCGCTTTTATTTTAAGATTTAATCAAATTAGTAAAAATAAATTATATTACTTGAAAATTCGTCCCGTTTTGGAAAATTTAACTTTTTTTAGGAAAATTAATTTTATTGGTTAAATTTTCAGTTAAAAAATTTATTTTGAACAAAAAAAAGAATGCGAACTTTCAACATTATTCTTTTAAAATAAATAAATTAAATTATTGTTTTAAAATTCTTTTAAAATTTAATAGTAAATGAAACCTTTTAGTTAAAAAAATAAATTATTTGTACAAATAAGGATCACTTCTGGTAGAAAATTCTACTATTTGTAAAAAAAATTAAATTTTCGATTGAAAATTAAACTGATCTCTAAAAATTCACCTTTTAGGCTTAAAAATTTAATAATTTGGTTGTTATTTTCTCCTGTCTGGACTGAAAAGTCTTTCTTGATCAAAAATTCCATTCTTATTGAAAATTTGTATTTTTTGTTTAAAAACTGATCTGTGCTCCTACAATGTTTTAAAAATTAAAAATACAAATTATTTATTTCATTCCTCCATATTGTTTACTAATCAAAAATTCGTAAGTTTCGACTTTCTATCATGGTTTTGTTTCCTGTGAAAGGAAAAATAGAGTTTCAACAAAATAGATGAATCTTCAACCAATTGAATAAATTCTCAACAAATTTGTTTAACATTAAAAAGAAATTCATGAATTTTTTAAAAATTAGGACGTGAATTTCAATCTTGGAGGATTGCGACTCCACAGGTCGATCGATCGGTAAATTATCGACCTTCTATCTCTTTTGTCTAACAATCGAACACGACATCGCGCGACGACAATGGAATTCTTATGGGAAGATAATGTACCGCCCGCGTCAACTCACCGCTTGATTGACAACATCATTATTTGCCAACGACGTCCCGTCACTTTTTATTATTCCTGCAATTAAATCAACTGACCCAACTTAACCCCTCTAAATTCGTCTCGATCTTTCTAATCATTTTGTCCCCTCAGATTCAATTATTAGCCTCTCAAATTTAAAAGCCGTATTCGATTCACTTGATCTCTCGAATTCTACACAGTACAATTTTAAACGCTTCAATTTTATTCATACTGGAACCAGTTAATTAGGGACGAAATCGAAGGAAAAAAATCGAAAAAGTACAATTCTTCCCCAACGATATAAATAAGGATCTTTCAGTGATTTATCGTCTGGATGATTTCTTCATTATATATAATTTAGAGTTTAGAATCTGTCCTACATGTTTTTATTTTCATCAGCGATTTTATTCCTGACCGTAAAACAGTCGCAGACATTATTCTTGGGCTTTACGACCTGACATCGCGGGCCTTTCAGGAAGACATCTGCATTCTTGAAAATTAAAGGATTTAAAGTCTCCAGTCGCGCGAGGAGTGATTTGCAAGGTGGCATCATTTTCGGAAAAGATCAAAGCTACTGGAGACAAATCTTCAATCTTTGATAGAGAAAATTTTACTATAGTGAACTGTATCTTATGATTAAATGTCTAATTGAAACATTCGCTGAAAGAATGTATTAATAAAAAAAATAATTTTAAACAGTACCGTAAAGAGGGACTAAGATTTCTTCTGTATCATACATTCTAATTTAATTTATAAACTTTGTTGGATTTTTATTGGCTAATTTGCACATGATCTTTCAGATTACTGCAAAAAATGATGTTATTGGAATTATTATTAAATATTATTCAATCATGAAATTATAATTATTGTAAAATATTATATATTATTAATATTATTATTAGTAATTTATGAATTTTTAATTGTCAATTTTTTAAATAAATACTCTTCAATTTTGAAA
This sequence comes from Druon quercuslanigerum, assembly GCA_010014905.2. Classification (NCBI taxonomy): domain Eukaryota; kingdom Metazoa; phylum Arthropoda; class Insecta; order Hymenoptera; family Cynipidae; genus Druon; species Druon quercuslanigerum. Next base: position 9,972 of record JAAAKG020135039.1, read on the forward strand.
GATTTTCAACTAAAAGTTTTGAAATTTTGAAAACTTTTAATTGACTATTGTTTAATGTTAACAATTTGCGATTACAAATTAGTTAATTGTCAATAATCACATTTTAAAGGTATGTAATTTGAAACATTTTTTGGATTTGCGAAATAAAGTTCTTCTATTTTTAAGATTTACTATTGAAAGCTCTTCATTCTTGAAATATGTATAAATAAAAATTCTTGAGTTGTTCTGATTTTGAAGATCAAAAGTTTAGAGATTTCACTAATGAATATTCCAAATTGATGATATTTAAAATGTAAATTATTCAAAGAAAAATATTTTTAATTGCAAAATTTAAAAACTTACATAATTTTTAATTTTTAAAATAAGAAAATTACAATACGAATTCTTGAATTTTCAAGAATCAATTCAAAAAGATTTGCTTCTCATAGTTCTGGAATTTTCAAGATATAAAATTGAATTTTATTAACTTTTAAAATTTATTTATATTTTAAAAGTATATGTCATTTTTCATGTTTTTTATAAATACGTGATTCAATTTTTAAAATTTACAACGAAAATTTCTTGAATATTAAAGACTTGCGATTTAAACTTTTCAATTTTGACGATTACAATTGATCATTTTGAAAATCAAGACTCAGGTATTTTGAATTTTAAATGTTAAACATTAGTAAAATTGCAGATGCAAGTCATCAAAAATATAGAATTTTTTAATGCTGAAAATAAAAATTTTATATTTTTCTATCGAAAATGTTTTAAATTAAAATTTTTGAATTTTAGAGATCAATAATTCGAATTTTTGTAATTTTGAAAAGTTAGAATAAAAATTCTTGGATATGCATGTAATTTTTAATAGGTTTTTTAATAGTTTAACTTTAAAGATTCACAACTATAAATTATCTAATTTTTACACTCAGAAATAAAAAATTCTTCAATTTTTAATATTCAAATTTCAAGCCCCCATAATATCTCTTAAATTTAAGAGTTATTAACGATTTATTTATAAGGATCTGATTATTATTATTATTATTATTATTAATAATAGCATTTTATCAATATTTTTTTTAATCTGAGCTTGAAAACAGCTTTAAAGGAAATCGAAAGTTTTCTTTTACCGAAAATATGGACAAGAATTTTATAACTATTATTAAATTTTATGAATATTGAGTAAAACAAAGTACTTGATTTTTAAAGGAATTAATTCATATTTATGTAATTAATTTACATACATTCCGAATGTCGCTTTTATTTTAATATTTAATCACTTCAGTAAAAATTAATTCTATCACATGAAATTTCGTCCCGCTTATGGAAAATTTACCTATTTTTTGAAAAATCAATTTTATTGATTACATTTTTAAATAAAAATTTATTTTGAACAAGAAAAATTTTAACAGAATTTTTTTAACAGTAAATGAAACCTTTCAGTTAAATATTAAATTATTTGGGCAAATATTAATTATTTATAGTTGAAAATACTACAATATTAGAAAAATTAAATTTTTTATTGAAAATTGAACTGTTCTCTATGTATAAAGTATCAGAAAAACTTAAAATTATTGACTTACAATAAAAAAGTTTTCAATATACTCGGCTTATAACGAAAGAGATTATAACAAACGAAAAAACTTTTAAAAAAATAAATTTTTCATATTAAATATCAAATAACAAATAAAACAAATTTTTAAGTTGCATTCAATTATCATAAAATCTTCTTAACGGAAGTAATTAGATCAATAGAAGCAATTTTATTAACTTATTTTGAAATTTTTTCATAATTTTATTATTTCTACTTTTAAGAACTAAAAGTGTTTAAAAAAATTATTTTTTACCTATTAAATTTTTCAAAAAGATAACTTCTGTACTTTAATACCATTATTAATCATAAAAATGACAAACTTTTAATAATAATTTTGCATTTCGCAACTTATAAAAAATGCAGTTACGGTGTTTTCTTGAACTATTCTGTGACGCATTGCCTAGATTTTGCAGTTAACGGTGTTTTCGAAAAACATAGAAATAATTATTTTAAAAGTCATTAAAAACTTGAACAAATTATTTTAATAATCATGTGCATCTTTTCTTCATAATTACAAGGAAACTGATTTTTGGTTTCAAAGGATCTGCAAGACCAAAGGAACCTCTCTTGCTGAAAAGGAACCTAAATTGATAAATGGTTCCTGATGAAGAAACCAAACTCATAGACATTAGTCATTCTTGAAAGGAAGATACATCGCATGAAATACAAATTTTTTTTGAGGTTAGGTTGAAAATCCTACGTTCTCAGCTGCGCATGTGCCAAAAAAGGCGCGGTACTATTTAAAATGAAAAAATCTACACTTGCAATATTTCATTAATATTACCATTTCTAGAAACTTAGGTATTTCTGTCATTCAACCTAATTCGATTTTAAAAAGAAGGAAAAGGGTTTGTTAACATTTATCTTTATAGTTGTTCATAGTACTTATCACTTTCAAATAGGCTCCCGGTGGTCGGCACATGCGCAATCAAAAATGTGAATAGCCGTCTATCGGATATCATCAAACTAAAAAGGAACCCAATAAAAGAGTTCTATTGGAGTCTCAGTTCTGAATGATAGCAACTTTTGCTTGAGCCCTCAGAAGATTTAGGGATTTTTGTTGGATACATGAATAAGAGCATTTGGAATTGAAGAGGAGTGGCTGTTGCAGAGTGGCGCGTCTCGTGTCGCGAGTATTTAGCGACGGAACCCCTTGCTTAATTAATGATTACCAGGAAACGTGTCTGGCATGGCCTTTATGCTCACCGTATACCTACCATGGGAGACTACTGTGTACGATGTTGTCCACTGGCCAAGCTGCACCCCTTATAGCTTATAGTCTTATACCTTCTGCCTCAGATCGAGCCCGATAAACTCCACGTAACGACACGTATAGGGATCGACGTAACGTTTCTTCGTCCCGTGCTGAGAGTTTCGAGAAGGGAAAAAAGGAACGAGCAAAAAACCCAAGGGCGAAAACGAGAAAGAGGCACATGGATAGCACTTACGCTTCGACGAAATACAGTCAATTAATATACCTAACTAGAAAGTACATGTCAGTTGATCAATTTCATTCTGAAATTGCATCAAAATCATATCAAGGTGTCCCAATGACACATCAAAAACTAGGGTTTTTATTATAACCAATTTTTGGTTCCAAAGTAGCTGCAACAAGAAGGAGCCTTTTAAATAATATTGCACTGGGAAAAATTTAATTATATATATATATATATATATATATATATATATATAAATTAAAATATTCCACATCTCAAAACTTGCCAATTCTTTGGAAAGTTTTTCATATTTAAATTAGGACTCGATCATGATAACGATGCGAGATAAAATGACGGATAAGGTTTACGAGGAAAAAGTAGCATAAGTTTGGACGCGCGATTTACACCGCGATTAGGGTCATTGAGCGACGCGTGCACTGTACGAGATGGGAACAAGACGAGGCTTGTTTCGTGAGTTTCGCATGCGGCGAAGAAAACAGAAAGCCTCCTGTAACAAGACCAGGGGGTCCAAAATGACGAATAGCCCTCCAAAAATCTTTCCTAATTAGCACCATTTGCGCCATTAATCGCAATCTTTAAAACTCTAAGAGTGAAGCTGATGTTCGAAGCTTCCGAATTTATTGAAAGAATTGTCCTCTCGATCGTGAAATTGTTGGAACATGAGATTTCAAGGAGAAATGGTATCGGTAATGGATAGGCCTTCGAATCCTCGATGCCGACGCAAAGTTGAAAAACGACAAACGACAAACGACAATGGCCCTGTCATTGCTCGAGAGCAACAGTCTATAACCCCACCCCCGGGGGTTGAGCTCTATAATGAAAATACTACTGCAGAATGGTATTATACACTCCGTGGCAAAAGGTCGAAGGTGGATACATTTCCAAGGTAGTTGTTGGGTCGGTAACGAAATATCGGATTGCCATTGTCGTCAATCCCCAAAGCCTTTTGTGCCTCCTCTTTAAGAACCTAATTCGTATGTCTTTTCTTCCGAAATAATAAAAGAAATTGTTCCAAACGGTACCATAATGCTTCCGCAAATACGCCAAATGCACTATCAAAATTTCTACGATTGTACAATTGACGATAAAAGATTCTACAATTGGCAATACAAGATTATGCAAGTTAAAGAAGCTGTTTTGGAAATGTTTTTCGGAAGCCCTCACTGTAGAGGACTTCCGGGACCCGGAAGTCTCGGAAGTTGGAAGATGCTAGAACTAAATCCTTTGCCGATTGCCCCCTCACCATGTGAGATTTGTCTTCCTGGTTGGTCCCCTGGAAGAACCCGGGGAAAAATAATGGGAGCAAAAACCTTTGGTGGAGGGCCTCTCCGTGCCGGCAGAGCAAACTTCCGGCGCTTCCTGTGTCACACGCAGTTGAGCACGCTCCACCCTTGAGTGGTTGGTGCACACGTAAACACCCAAATTCAACACAACAGAACCGTGATCCGGCCAACACTCCTGTCTTAATTGCCGATACAACAGGCTTTCAAGTGTCCTGTTTTATTGTCGCAAAAACCGTCCCGTAAATTATCATCCCCTAGGTCGAGATTCCCTTCTTTTTTCTCACCCACAAGCAAAAATATTTGATGAGAGTGTTACTTTTTCCACTCATGAATCTTCTATTGATCGAGGGGCTTGACTGGGGATGGATGATCTCAATTCGATTTATAAAAGATTTTTAGAAATCAAGAAATTCAAGAAATTCCTGTGATTTTCCAAAACTGTAAAAGAAGTGAACAAGATGTCAATCGATTTTGTAAGATTTCCAAAGATTTGATGCTTTAGCCAATTTTATAATATTTTAAAGAATTAAAAGGTTTAAAACGTAAATTATTTGTTATTTTCGATAAAAAATATTTAATTTTGGGAATCGATTATTGAGAATACTTTTCGCTTTTCCAGAATTGCCCAACCCCTGAACAACTAAAATCTATTTGCAAATTGAGCAATATTTGTAACTAACAATATAAAAACAACTTGAAAATAACCAGCCTTTCTTTTTTTAATTTCCAACAAAAAATAATTCAGGCTTGATATTTTCTAGTGTTTTAATTTATATAAATTAAATTTTCGATTACTTACGTTGTGAAGTTTGTAGTAGAGACCACATGCGTTGCAAACAGGCTCGCCGGCTTGATTTCTTCGCCAGAGTGTCGTTGTAGCCGTCTTGCAGTTGGCGCAACTTGTACCCGCCCTTCTTGCAGCACTCTGCAGGGACAGTTTTTGAAAAAGAAAAAAAAAAGATATCACACCCGTAACAGAAAATTTTACATTCTTAAAAATCTAGCAACAGATAAGCTTCAAGTATCATAAAAGAAGTTTCAAACTTTCTTTTACAGAGCGACATTTGTTCATCTTTAAAGCTCATAAGTGATTCAAGCGGCATTTTTGAAGAATACGCTAATGGCTTTTCAAAAGAAGCACTGCCTTCGATCGATCAGATATTTCTAGGGATTAAAAAAAGGTCAGAGTGAGGCATTTTCGGTCAGGAGTGGCCCTTAATCCTTCCACTAGGTCCTAGGACCTTTTAGTGTACCGAGAATGCTTCTGACACCTGTGCCGGTGATCCCGAGTGGCAAACACTTAACTAAAAAGGTCTATTATCCCTCTTGGGATAACTGTAGCTTATTTACCACTTCTTATACCTCTCTTATTCACCGGGTGTTTAAAAGAAAGTAAATTAGATCAGTTCTTCAACCAAGATCATAATCTGCCTACAACAATCAAATTGATTCATGCTATTTTAGGATTTAGAATTATCTAGGATTCTAATAAAATTTTATTATTAATAATAAAAAATGTTATCATCCCTATAGATCATTCTAAATAGTTGTCTAAATCTAAGAAGTGTATGAATCAATATGATTGTTGTAGGTAGATTATGATTTTGGGAGAAAAACAACAATCAAATTAATTCATAATCTTCTTAAGTTTAGATAAGTATTTAGAATGATCTATAATGATAAGATGTTATTATTATTATTTATAATATCAAATCTTATTATAATTATCGATGGTTCTAAAAACTTATCGAAATCTAGGAAGAGTGAATCACATTGATTGTTGTAGGTAGATTATTATCTTGGCAGAAGAACAAAAATCAAATTGATTAATACTCTACTTAGATTCAGACAAGTCAGCTAAACTCGAAATTAGGACTTGGTAGAGACCCTAATAAGGTAATATTTTGAGCAAATAAATAACAAACTTTCCCACGAACTGATTAGGCTTAAGAATTATTGAGGATCAATAACTTGGATCAATTTTTTTTATAGTGAGACACCTTATATATGGATCCATGTACCACCTTGTGTCCTGTAATATGTATATATCAGGTATCCCTCTCGCACGCTTAGATGTATAATAGGTATCCTCCTCCAGCCTCTTTTATCCGCCTCCTGGACCACTTAACCTCTGAGATGACACAGTATTTTCGAACCGAACCAAAACCTTCTCGACGCAAGATATACTATATACCTGCCATTGTCGAGAACCGTCGGGACCCCGATGAACTCCTCTAGCATAATGGCGAAGTTATTGAAATTTTCTTTTGTGTCCCTTGGGGACAAAATTACGCTTTTTTGTCCTCTCGGTATGTACACAAAGCGTCGATACTCGACGAGAAAAGCTTTCCTTTCGGTAGGTCGATTTCTTGAGGATTTTACTATTTTGACAATCGCGTCTTTTGTCAGAGTCGCGATCCTATAAACGAGAATCGAATTCGAGTGGAATAAAAAAAATACGAACGAAACTTAACATTCCATAAATCTATTTAGTTTACTAAATTGTAAACACCTGATGGAAAACAATATACATTTTATAGTTGTAGATGAGGGATAGATTTACAATTGTAAGATCTAAAAAAATTCTCAATTTGAAAAAAAATGTAACTGAAACGTTTAGTACCGTTGAGTGAGGCTAAGTGACACATGTGGGGTAAAGTGGTGCACCCTTGATTATGTATTTTTGAATGCGATGTTTTTTTAAGAACAAATTTATAGGCTTGCATCCTCCATAAACTACGCTACAAAAACTTATTTTTTCTATAAGTACACATGGTAAAATTTTTGGTACGTTTTCAGATTATTTTTTGGTTGCAAATTAATATTTTTGTTTAACAATTCATCTTCTTTATATTAGTGGAAAACTCAACTTTTTGGTTGAGAATATTTGAATATTGTTAAAAATTTGTTTTTTCGGTTCAAAATTAATCTTTTTGATGAAAAATTCATTTTTTCGTAAACAAATTTAACAACTGCGCCTTAAAGTTAGACTAAAATCTTAAAAATAAAAAAATTGTTTTCTTCCTCAAAAATTCAACTTCTTGAATAAGCATTCTTGAATTTTGTTGAAAATTCGTTTTTTTTAGTAAATTAATCCTTTTCTTTAAAAAATCACCTTTTTTAGTTAAAAAATCTAGTTGTTTAAAAATTATTTTTTGGTTAACAATTTAACAATTTAATTTAATTTCATTCAACAATTTAACAATCAAACAATTAATTTAATTAAAAATCTCATTCTTTCTTAAAAATTTAACTTTTTGGTTAAAATTCTTGAATTTTATTACAAATTTGTCTTTTTTGGTAGTCACTTAATCTTTTTTTCAATAAATCATCTTTTTTAGTTAAAAATTCAACTTTTGACTGAAAATTCTTGAATTTGATTAAAAATTCATTTTTTTCAGTTTAAAATTAATCTTTTTGTTTAAAAATTTATTAACTAGGATTTAATAATGAACTACTTTTAAAAAAAAAATTGTTTGATTTTTTAAAAAAATTAACTTTTTGATTGAAATTTCGTCTTATTTTGTAGCAAATTATTTTTTTTATTTCAAAATTTATATTTTTTAGTTGGTAGCTAAATTTTCTGGTTAAGAATTCTTAATATTAGTTAAAAATTCGTGTTTTTTAAGGTTTAATTTTAATTATTAAAAATTTTAGTGAAAATATCATGTCTTTAGTTGGAAATTGAAATATTTTGTTGAAAATTATTTTTTTTTTTTGGTTTAAAAAATTACTTCGATAATTAAAAATTAACCTATTTCATTTCTGGTCAAAAATGGTTCTTTTCGAAGTAAAAATGCAAATTTTTGTTAAAATTTAAGTATTTGGTTAAAAATTAGTTTTTTAAAATATAAAATTAACTTTTATCCTAATTTTATACTTTTGATTTAATAATTGAACAATTTTGCATCGATATTTTTTCACTTTGTCTTCAATGTTCAATAATTTATTTAAAAAACACAACATTAGGTAGAAAATTATTTTTTAAATAATTATAAATTCTTTTTTTCTTATGAAAAGTTTAACTATTTCATTGTTGGTTTAATATTTACATTTTTAGTCTAAATGTTTAATAATACCCAGACTGTCATTTAAAATTCAAATAGGCAAATTAAATCGGGTTTTATCTAAAGGCTATTTTACTTTCAAGGGGGGGGGGTTAATAGCCAAATCAAAGGTTGCTGACGAGGGGGAGGGTTGAAAAATAGCCCAAAATTTGTATCGTAGTTTATGGATGATCCCTGTAAGACCTTTAAAATGTTGAACCGAAATAAATCATCGTTTCATTAAATATTCAATAGAATCAATAGTAACTGCGTTTGAAAGAGCGCGAAAGTGCATACTTTTGATTCAATAGCATTTATCCACAGCTAGAAAAAAGAAAGTTCCATACAAAAAAAATATTCAGTGTCATTTCCCAGTGGGAAGGTTTAGGCAGAGAGAGGGAAGGGAGAGACAGAGAGAGAGTTTGGTGGTTATGCGATTGTGCAGGTCCGACGCGAGGTGGTGTGTAATCATGCCTTATCAGCCGGATCTTATCAACTCCTGCGCTTAGAAAAAGGGGTCTGAGAACAAGGGGTAAGAGAGGTTCCACCTCTTCCCTTATTCAGAATCAATACGCGCCACCTCATCAATACAACGCGAGGGTTACTATCTGCTCTAGATCTTTGACACCCTGAAAATCCTCGACCCAACCTCCCACAGTTCGCCCCACGACGTTGCCTAATGGTTATTAAACGAACGAAAGGAAATGTTCCACGCACAGAACTGAAAAATCAATTTTCTCCAGGAGAAACTCCACTCGCTTATAGGCACTAAAAATGAACCGAAGGAAAACAACACAATGGAAAAAAATCGTACAATTAGTTGAACAGTACCCAAACGGTACTTCTGTCCATTGGCAAGGAGAAAAGTGGAGAACAATTGGTAGCCAGAGGGTTTTATTTTGAGCGTGACTCAATAAAGTTGGTTCTGGAAAAAAGTCATTTCCCATGTCGAAGTCTAGTAACAATGAGTAGTAAATCTCGGCACAGGAGAATCTTTTTCCTGTAAATCAAGCGAAGTAGTTGTATATACGACAACTCGCGTCATTGATCAAGTAAAAGAGAGACTGATGTAAAAAAAAAAGCAAAAAAGGAATAATAAAGATTCGCTGGAGCAGTCGGCAACAATACGTTCCCACTCGATTCTCTTATGCAAACCAGTGGTCAACCAGGACATTCCGTACGCATTGCTGGGCGATTAAAGCCTTGAAATTGGCAGGCGTGTTAAGTCCTGTCCTCTCTTTTATAACCACCAACTTAAGAGGAATGGGGACTTAATCAATACAAAGCTAATTCAGCAACTAACTTGTACAGGACGAACAGCAATTTATTATGCAAATAGCTGCCTATTTGTGCTCGGATCAGGCGCAATTACCCAACAGCAATTGCACCCGATTCGGACAATATTTGTGCAGCGAGAGGAGAACCGGTTGTCGGAGCCAGACCTCCGAACGCTGACGGATATGACATTTCTCAAGTTCTTGGCGATCTCCCTCGTTCCCCGTTCTCTCCTAGGTCGCCTTTTTTTATTTATCTTGTCGCTGTCTATCCAACCAAGCGTTTTTATTGTTACCACTGACGCTAGTGGGACAGAGAGAGAGAGAGGGGGGGAGAGAGAGAGAGAAGGGGTGGGCAGTGTCACAGTCTCTTTTTTCCAAAGCAGAACCATCTCATTGGTCCACTGGTCCCGGATGGCTCTCGATTTCTTTTCACCTGGCAAGATCCCCTGCATGTCCGTTGCTGTCACTTTCGAACTTGAAAACTTGACTATCGCCCTCCCACGAACCATGATCGAGATCTCACTCGATCGATCTTCGTAATCGTGACTCCAATTGTGAGAAATTAGAAGGTCCATAGAAAATCTACTAATAGTAAGTGCATAATCATCAGAGCTGAAAGACAATTAAGCCCTGTACAATATAGTGCGGTCGAATTTAGTTGGATAGCAAAAAATAAAATGCTTTTAGATTATCTAAAAAATTTAAATACGAATGAAGATTGATGAATCAATAAATTGGCCTGACATGGTGATTGATAAGTCGACCTGTGTCCGCATTTTCTGCGAATACATGCGCGAATTACACACCACGTTCGTGACCACCGGCATCGCTATGGCTACCGAAGTGGAACATAGTGTGTGATGTATAGTATATATGGAGAACCCAAGTCAAGAAACAACCCCGTTAGAAGCCTGATATAAAATATCGTTTCATGCAATTAGGTTCTCGTTTCATTCCCATTTAATGTTGTAGACATTTGCAAATACAGGAAAAGAAGGAAATATAAATACGAGTTTCCTTGAAAGAATGATATGTAAATTACCAGTCAAACTTCTGTTTTCGTGAAATTTATTTCCTCAGATTTCTTGTTTCTGCACATGAAAGAGCAAACAGTGGAAGATGTTACAATCCCTATTATTGCAACACAACAACAAAAAAAGACCATAACCTGATTAAGAAGCGATTCGTTTTGCTTTTCCGCCTAAGGGAACACGTGTGAGTACATTGTGAGCAAGAGATCGGCACGCGGTTGCACAAGATGAAACGAACAAAAATGTGTTTATTACAAAAAGGCATAAAGCGCTCATGGTTCACGGATAATCAGCCTGGGCTGGTCGCGCAGCAAAAGCCTGTTCGGGTCGATCAGTTCCTGCCGATCGAATCGATTTAATGCCCTTTATCAAGAGTCATTGCATTTAATTAATAACCGACGGCTATATACGCGCGGTTTGATCAAGCGTATTCGTTCGAAGAAATAAACCAAGAACAACAAGCAGAGCAGACAGCCGAGGCATTTCGTTGGTAGCTCTGCTGCTTCACTAAGGAGTCAAAAGAAGAGAGTTTCGGGTCCTAACGGTTCGCCGTTATTTCCCGTAAGAAATGGACCAGCATTGGACCCATGGGGTGCAAAATAATACTTAGGACCTTCAGGGCAAAGGACATATGGAAATTGAGCAACAGCAAGGTGGCTCTTCACGACAAGATAACTCAATCATCCTGGCGAGAAAAATTGATGACTTGACTCCAGAACCGGATTGCTGTTAGCAGCCTTGAACAATTTTTCAATGTTAATTGCTATGTCTTATCGAGCAACACGGCCAAGTGCTTATTAGAGGCGACCCTGTTTCCCATCCAGTTTGAAACGTGGGCGAAAAATGAATCGACCTAATACACGTTTGCATTTTTAGTATCATTTTCTTGAAGCTGATGTCTGCGAAGAAGTTCCAGACAAGTTCGAGAGGTCTCCAAACTAACTCTCTATCCTAAGATCTTGGAACTCTTTTCTAGAGGCAAATGTTCATCATTCGGGGGCCGAACTGCAAAACGACTGGAGGGTAAGGATTTGGAAAAAAATGTTGAATCGGCGCAAAATTTTCCAAAGAGGTTCGCCGTGCGATGCCGACGCCGAGTAAACGAGCGTTTACGAGCGAGGCCAAGATACGTATCTATATATCCTTGACTAAATCGTGACTAGAAGCCCTCGGTCGACGATCAAGAAGAGGGAGTGCATTACAACGATATACAGTGGGCAACATTGTTCGTATCGGGATACAAATTGCTCGGAGCGAACCAGTGGGAATAAGAAGACTCAAGGGAAGGAGAAAACGAGGAAGAATAAGAAGAGAGAGAACAGGATCCCGGGGACGGGGAGGGGGCACTGCCCCATCTGAAGTTGCTCTACAACGAATACGATAAAAAGAGAAAGAGAGACAGCAGAGAAGGGCCCCGATTGCTTTTTGCGATTCGAAAGCTGCCTTCGGACGCTTCTGCTTAAGATTTACATCGATGATGTGTTCTGGTCGATACATAAATACGTTAACATGTACACACACTCAGAGTCGTGTCTTCCAAACAATGTTTTCTAATCGACTTATGAAATGAAGGACTCCGTATCATAAGTCCACTAACTCCGTGTTCAATGAGCATAAACTAAAAAAGAGATGTGAGAGATGGCCCTGTTAACTTGCACACAATTATATGAAGACTCTTGGGATCTGTTAATGTAAATAAACGAATGTACCCCCGCGTCTGCGTGAATTGAATGTGGAGGAGAATATAATATAAGGTTCGAATAATGCGAGTGTATATGTGCGTGACTGTGACAAGCAGTGGTACCACATTCCTAACACTAGCACGGTCGCTCGGTGCACGGCAGCATAGTCTCTCTCCACAGGGAGATTCGTTTCTAGGGAAGGATAAGAACCCCTGACGAGTAAGAGTAAAAAAAATATATCTACGATCCGAGGCACTATGACACGTCATCCGTCAAATTCAATTTGTAGGTCCGTTCTTTTTTTCCCAGCCAATCAAGACTTGGAATTTGTTTCACAAGCACACAAAGAATAAATCAGAATAATATTAACAAACAAAGATTCTCAACTGGCCACCGCTAGAGGGCAGCATGTGATTTACACAGTAACGTGCTGCTCTCTAGCGGAGTGCAGTGCAGAATTTTTGTTTACCTGCAATATTTATTACACCTGGTTTTTTTATGTGAAAAAGGATGTTATTATAAATAATGGATACGTAAAAGTTTCAAGGAGGAAGAGGATCGACTTTTGATTTGTGGGCATGAAGACAGATGAGGTCGTTTAAATCTCGCGCTAGCGTGACTGAGTTCCGCGAAGTGCACGGGAGCTTAAACCACCACCACTATCGCAATCGTGGCCACGTTTACCACCGTAAGGTTTAACCAAGAAGTCAACCATTGCCACCATCAGGGGCTACCACAGTAGAGAGTAGCCAATCTATATGATAAACAGTCTAGTTATATAGTGAGTCAGTTAGCTCGACTGCTCGCATCCGTGTCACTTCACCGTTAAAGAGTCCCAGACCAGAAGCCGTCCTGTGGTTGCGAATTGGAACGAAAAAGAAAATTAATGCAGACTCCAATCTGTCTTTGAATTTCCGCAATGATTGCTCTTAAAACTTGTTTCTCAGAAGAAAAGGAAAAACACTGATATTAAAATGGATAATTTAACTAGTAAGCGAGGATGACTCTTTTGAGAGATTACGATCCACAAGGTAAAATTAGAAATTTCCTTATGATTCTTTGACAATGAGCTTCTTTGAAAAATGTCAAATGAAAATATTTGAGATGATAAACTGAAATCTGAGATGTCTTTGATGATGAAGTTTAAATTGGATTCGATAGTAGAAAAAAACAGCAAATGAATAAGTAAGGAGTGAGATGCTGGATTTAGTTGACCTCTATTTACCTTCTAGGAAATCTCGAAGCTACAGGTTAATTTCGAAAAAATGCCGGAGTTCGATTTTCGGAGAGTAATTACAAGAAAAAGCGTGCGAACTTGGAGCATGTCGCGAATGTGGTACAAGCGCAGTGAATTTATTTAAATTGCTAGCAATGTTCCCTCTTGTTCAGCAGCTTCTTCTGCAGTGAAAATCGAACAAAGCGAACTCAAGTGCAGTGCCGAAGATGCACGGAAAAAGAGGAAGAATGAGAGAGTATAAAGACAAAAAGATGTAAAAAAGTTGGACTCTTTATAGCTGTAGGACCCAAGTCTCGTGTGAGAGTCCGCAGTGCTCAATTTTTTTACCTCTCCGTTTTTTGCACACAAAAAATCTGGTCACGAATTTTCGCGACTGAGAATTGTATCATTTTTTCAATTCTTAACAAAAAATTCGGATAAAATGCAGTGAAAATAAAAGAGTAAAAAAATGATTAATAGATTCCTTTGAGTTGGGACAAATGAATGGGGCGGTAAGGAACAGAGTAAAATCGAGCAGCTATTTAAATGACATTTAAAGTATGTCTCTATGAGCGAGGCTATAATATCGAGAGTCATAGTTGATCACCGAAGCATGGAATCTGTCAATAGGCTCAAATACATATTTCTGCGCGCTTGTCCGTGACTGGGACACGTCGCTATTTAAGAATAATGTAATGATTGACATTACACGTGGCAGTGATTTATTGAACTGTTGTACCGCGGAGGTAGACTCAATTATTATTTTCCCCGCGATTACCACTGTGAGCGTGCGAGAGAGAGAAAGTACCATTTCACGAGCACTTGCTGAATACACAAACAGGTGTAATAAACAATTTTTAACTGGCAAAAAGGAAGTGACTAGTAAAGAGATTATATCCTTGTGAAGAAACGGAAAGAAGGGAAACTTCCGGCGACAATTTCTTAGGAGGGGGAGGATACAATTTGCGAGCGGCTGATTGGCAGTGGAAGAGGCCTATTCCTTTTCCAGGATCGACCGCGTAATTCATACAACGTACCATAAAAGCCAACTGGTGTATCCTCAACGTGCGCCAAATAATAGACTGGCAGGATTTATACACACTTGCATAATTTACCAGTTTCCTTGCCGTATGCATGTATACATGAATAGAAAATAGAATAAACATAGAACAATTTTCACGTACGAAAGGAACTTGGTGTGTATATGTATATGTTTCGTACACGTGCCTACAGACCTGTATAAAACTCTTCTCAAGATCAAAAGTTCCCCTCACGACACGCATGCCTGCACTGGTTAAGTACATCCTCGGAGACTTTGTTGCAGAAAAAAATGCATATTACGCGATAATAATTCCATTCCTAATTATAATTCATGATTGTCCTTTTTTAGTATTTGAAGGATCATTTTATGCTAGATAAATTCAGACCAGTACCGAGCGAGTTATTGGCCATTAGCGTGCCAGTAGTGTGCCAGAATATTGTTATCATTAGGTCAGTAGTAAATTTTAGAGGCTACTGTGTTTATGTTTGAGGAAAGGTAGATAATTAAACGGTGTTTCAAGATTGAGAGATCGCTTTTTGTCCAGGTGATTTCGTGGGTCGTTCATGGGCCACAAATCAACTCCATGATCCGGAAGGATTATTAAGCTGCCATTACGAGGTTACAAAGGGCGAGAGGAGCCGAAGCATCGCGCGTGTCGTCGAGAGAATCGGGGTGGGGCGCGGGGCAGTAATAAAGAGAGACGGGGCCTCGTTTGGGCCCGTTTCGGTAGCCGAGTAAATAAATTTTATTTATATTCCATTGAAACGAGGAGCGAAGGAGATTTCTTTTTTCTAAAGTTCGCCAGCGGGGTGCAGGTCGTAATTCACTGCCCACGCGCACACTTTCGTTCATGTGTGCACCTTCATGCTTTTGTAAGTCACAACTTAGGTGCGGGATACTCTTTTATTATTCTCAGACTTTTCTAGTCTTTAAAAAGGAACAATATTCGGATTAAATTATACAAAAATGAGATAAAAATGAATAATTTAGAAATGATATAATGGGAATTTTTAAACGAAGTTAGTTGGTTCTAAATTTAGCAGGGGGTTATTAATTTTGCGGAGGAAGTTGGTACACAACTGTGAATTAACATTCTCTAATTAATTGCCCATTTTGGCTTTGCACTCGAATATTCCAATATATGCTCGTAGGCGTTTTACGAGCAAAGGTGCAAATGCGTATGGGTGTAGAATGTGTATAATAACGAGCATTTATATGTATATCAACTGTCAAGCAATTCTACCTTCCGCTTCCTGCGGGTCGAGTAATTGCGCGACGGACTAACGACACCTTTGTACTTGTTTAGGGAGCCTGAACGCACTTTTTCGCGCCACTGTGAATTGCACGCGTTTTATTGTCTATAATAGCCACTGTGTGAGAACATACTTTTGACACCTTATGAATAGGAATATATTTCACTCTTTCTGTTCGTTCTTTAAACTGATATTTCAGATAAAAAAAAAGCAAAAAGGTAATATGGATTTATGAGAGTTGCTCGATTCGATTAAATACTGTGCATATTTTCTAGAAACGGAGAGTCTCACGTTGGTGCACGGGGGCGACGTGTGTATGTATGCATATTTATTTACGTGGCAACTTCATTTTCCATGGCCCATTGTTGTTTATGCGCCGCGGCACAGGCTCGCTTTCCGCAAGGATAGCCATCTATAATTCAAGGCGTTACAAGTTAAACGGGTGCTGGAGAGAATAAGTCTCGTGGGATCTTTCAATAGCGCGAACTCCTGGAGCAAACAGTTATTTAGTTTCCGTATTTTCAGTCCAACAGCCAAAGTCCGCTCGAGGTGACGCAAAGAAGGGCCCAAAAAGAATCAGAAAATGACAACTCCCGGATCATTTATTGTGTGGGTTGAAATTAAGAGTCTGCGTAGCTATGACTTCCATAACATTGTGTCTTCTAGAATCTAGAACCTCTCCATCTCCTCGCGAAGAGAGAGAAGCAAAAGAATTTGAATAAAAACCGTTTCGGCTTAGAATGGGATTACAATATTGAGATTGGCCGCGCTCGAGTGACTGTACACCTCCTAGAAAGATTATAAATTGAAATGAGTGCGGATCGCTGTCCTCGCTCTGGCTGCTACTTGACTTACAAAAAAAGGAGGAAAACGGAAAGTAAAAGAAACTGCTGCTAAAAGAAAAGTGTCATCGATCTCGCCACGCGTGTCTTTTTTCCTTGAGAATTTACATTCTAAATTCTGAATTTGAATCAGTCAGAAATGATTAATCAGTCTCGTCCGTTTTTATTATTTACAAATCACTGCATAGTGAGAAATTGGCATGCAATTTGTTTCATCTTACTTTAAATAATAAAAATTTTGACTGTGCTTTTATTTTCATGTCTCAAGAATGTTGCAACTACAAAGTGTTTAAATGTGTATACTGCTCAAGGTACTTTATTGAAATTTAGCATGACGCGGTGGCACTTTAATAATAAGTAATTTGCCATAAGGTCGTTTAAGTAAGCGACGAAAAAAGGGGGTTTTGGGTGGACCGTAAAGTATGTTTGCTGAGGAGAGGTTCGAACAAGCCAATAAGGATCGAAGATGTGTGAGCATGCTAATGATCAGAAAATCGTGGCTTATTGAAAAGCTTAAAATTACAGAGGAGGGTAAACGATGCGCTCAGACGGATAATTACAATACGCAAGCTACAATCTGTAGTTAGATAATATACGGTGTAATACGAGGCCTGTCAGACAGCCACTAGCCTGATTACCATAGTTACTTCAGGCTTATATTCTCAATTCAACTTACCCTAATGGCATCATCAAACTCTAAAAATCAACGTCAATCAAAATTAAATATTTTCAAATCACTACGTCAATAGATTATGTCATCGATAATAAGGAATTAGGAAATTTCCTAATGCTACCTTTGTATTTATATTCGATTCTCTTATGTTTAAGAACCATTTCATGTTGAGTAATACCAAATCTGGCAGAGATTATTAATAGCATAATATAGGTAATCAGGAATTGAGAGCATATCAATTTCGCAATTCTGGTCAAAATCAAGGAAATGCGTGAAATTTGAGGCGATATGTAGAGGATGTTTAATATCTGCCATGTCAAGAAAGAATGTTTTTACATTAAGTATTAGTGTGTTAAGTGCGCTCTAGTGAACTTTTAGTCACGGCCACACCCAGCCTCCGTCCGCAAGGCTGGACCTCTTACACGCACCCACATATTCAGACTTATTTCATTTAACGGGTGACTTGCTAAAATCACATATCAATTTTATCCAATTTATGGGATTTTATACAGAGTACGGATGTTGCTGACACCAGTGGTGATGAACGTCTTCAATAATCTCGTCATTTTTATTGACATCAAAGATTAATTTGGGCAGTTAATGTTCATTTTCCGCGACATAAATCTTGCAATCAACTCGTCACTTTGTCGTGTTTCTCTTATGCATCGAATGCGCGTTAATCGCCCAACGCTAATCGGCCGATCGTATTAGCATTTTCGATCATGTCGCGTCGAGTAAACCCGATAAAGTTACGTGTACGGCAGATTATCAGCGAGAATCGATTAAGTCGACTCCCCCAACATCAACTGCTCAAAATATTATATATTCCTCAATCATGAAAAACTGTGCTGCATCGTAAATCAATACGTTTATATAGTTATTAACATATAAAGTACGCATGATTGGAAATACTTGGATGAGTCTTGAGGTAGCTAAATAAAAGAGAGAGAGAGAGAGAGAGAGAGAGAGTTGATAAAGATGATGCAGGATTCAATTTTAAATTACGTTTCGTTTAAAAATCCGCGGTGATGCTTGTCCCACAATCACAATATGATTTTTCATTTATCCTCGAAGCGTGAGCATAGAGCACGTACACTAAAGGCATTTGTTCGAGCGTACGTGTATGGTATTTAAATAGTTTTATGAATCCCTCTCTCTCTTTCTTCCTCTCCCAGCCCGCGGCAATATTATATGTATAAGAACATGTTGCGCAACTGCTTACGGCGTGTACGCACGATAGTGAGAGACAATATACCACGAGGCATACACACAGGTCGAATATCCTGTTCAGCTTATTAGGGCAAGGTGGCCAACCTTGCCACTTTGATGCTGGTATCAATGATAGTGCGCCTCACACGGTTTTTAAATACATCCTTTTTCCAAAAAGTAATACTGAGAAAATTTTTTAAAAAAATCTAGATATTCAAATTATAAGTTAGTGCAACTGAGATTTCAATTAATCACCTCAGATATACAGTTGCTCTTTCCAGAACTCCCACCTGAACATTTCAATTTACATCCCCGTAAAAGGAAATCAACCTAACCAGTCTAAGAATGATTAAGGACATAATTGCACTTTAACCTTATTCAACAAAACAGCAATTTGACAAGACAAGAACCATAAACAATGTAGACAACAGTGACTCAGTTAATAATTAACTGTTCTGGACTGTATGACCGATGATGATGGTGGAAAAAAAGTGAAAACTTTGAAAGCGTGTACCCTTATAGAAAAGGGAGTGTGAGGTGATTGGACGAAGGAGGTCCGGTCAGCTGGTATTCTCCAGCAACAATGGAGACAACGTAATGACCCTATAAATAAATAATAATGGTAGTCACTAAGGCTAAGAACGTTTGAGCACACAAGGTATTCTACCTGCCTCCAAGAACTTCGCGTATACTTGTTTCGCGCCACAACTATTACACCAATTTCGTCTAGCACTAGTCTTTAGTTCGCCTTTAAGCGTTAAATCGTGTCCAGCAATATTTTCAACGGTAGAAGTACTTGACATAAATGTCCGTATGACTATAATAACGTATACGCGTACGTCGTAAATAAAGTACAACTCTCTCGCTTGTCAGGTTCACGACCGTTTGACTGATTAATATATTTCACCAGCATCATAAAAAAATGCAAAAACAACAAATGTGTGATTTGTTTTTCCAGCAACGAGGATACAGCCGCAAATGATCTCATGGCGTCTTGATATTGTAATGTCTTGCAAATGGCTTTCTAAATAGCTGTATTACCGTCCAAACAACAGAAGACTCGGCATGTATCGATCCGCCAAGATTTATTGCTAATTATTTACCTCCGCGTGCTCGTTCACGGTCGCTTATAAAATATTTCTCTCTCCTTTCATACAGACTCGACACTCTCTTTCGTCTCTCTCGACCTTAAGCGATTCCACGCGAGCCGATGATTCATCGCGATATACAATACCAACGCTCAGATTGATTTCTAAATTAATAATTCAGAGACTATCTACAAAAATACCAATTCCCAGGGACTTAATTAGAGAAAAATTTGACTCGTTAGCGAGAATGATAATTTATTCTATCGATTGTTTTCTCTTACCCTTTTTCATGCCTTCGCGAAATAGTAGACAATTGTATTAAAAATTATTGATAAAGAAAAACCGATACTCAATAATTTATCTAGATGAAAAAGAGCGCTTAAAATATCCTACAAGAAACAAACAATGTGACGATAGTGAAGAATCGACTAGTTTAAAAAGCATTTCAATATGCAAGTTCTGCGATTTATAACCGGGAGCGCATAAATCCACACTTGTATTTGTGAAGTCAAAACGTGTACCAACATTGGGAATACTCTTCCCTCGAATCTTAATCAGAGTTTCATGTAGCTGCCGGCGATCCGAAGGTTTGTTAAAACCTTTGTGGTTACTGTGTGCCCAAGGCTCGTCCTCCATTTTACCCGGCTCCGTAACTCGTGACTAATTAGCGCAAAGTAAATTAATCGATACCGGGGAGGGTAAGAGAGAGATACTGGCGTGCGGCTGGCCGCCGGCGCCATATTCATTTGCCTCCAAATGAAAGGATGATTCTCTGCCGCAATAAACCGGATAATCAAGTAATTACCTGTCATTAGAAATTTTTGTAACATAAAAATTAGAATTCAACTTGCTTCCATTTTTTTTCAATAGATATATTGCTATCGAATCAAAGAAAGCCTTTAAGTTCTCCTTGCCAATTATCGGCAGTGAATTGCGGTTATCAATTTTATGCTTATATATTTTCACGCTTATATGCTTATTATTATTATTATGCACTTTGCAACTATGCTTGCGTTTGAAAGTACTAGTTTATTTTTACAGTCTCTAAGTTTTATCTCCCATTCATCACTGCTAATGACGATATGCCAACTACTAATTATATTAGGTTTTTACAACATTAATTGAACAATCGTTAAAATTTTCTAATTTCAAGGCAGCTTTATTTATACGAGTTTTCCTTTGTTTTTGTATACGAGAAGTAAAAATTTAAATCAATGGGATTTTTTTCACCGATGGGGAATGACTTTCGAATTGTCGTTAGCTGAAGCGGAACCGAGCGCAACGAGGTGGTTGGCTTCCGGTTCATGTCATTTTCTCCGCGCGCCATTTTAGCTCTTGTTTTACGTCTTGCTTTACGTCAGGAAAGTTTGTTCCATTTCGCGTTAACGGATCTCGTGCTGGGACGTTTAGACGCAAACGACTAATCGTAACGTACGAAATTTTTCCCGTTCTCCAATGTATCCCCTGCTATTTATGAGAACGCGAGACTCACGGCAGCCGTAATAAATAACTTCATGGCGGCCATTACTTGTCACTCACCCTCCCATGACCCACCCTTTTTTCTCACTGGACGATCAGAAGGGCGGAACCTCCATTTCCTCGCTTTTGTATCTACAAGCTTTCTTTATTAAAAAAAATATATATAAATTCAAATATGATTACCCACTCTTAATATAAAATGTGAGTAGCAGAAATGTCGACAGATGGCGTATTAACTCGCCTCGCTCGCAAGTGACAAATATTCCATTTCTATTTTCATCTTTAATACGCTTCAGCTAACAAATGAAGTAAAATAATTTTTTTACCTGAAAATTTATTTTTTAGATAGAGGGTGGTTTCATTTATGAGGGAAAGTCAGAGGACATGCGCCGGGGGCGAAGTAGCATTGGGACTAATATGCGCGTGCGCGAAAGTCCGAACGTATTGACTTTGCTTGGTTCCTCGTAGTAGGCATAAAAACACACCCACACAAGTTGGTATACACATTTATAGAGAGCCACTGTGGACGGGGCTGAGTCTCGTAACCTGTGAAACGAGAGGGAGAGAATGAGAGGAACAAGAGAGAGAGAGAGAGAGAGAGAGAGACAAAGATGCCTACACGCGAAGTGAGTGTCTTACAATTGATTTTCACGCCACTTTGATTTATTCGAGCGCGCCACCGTCGCAGGTTTTTCGAACCCTCAGGCCAGTAATGGAGGCTCGCCAACCCCCTCCCTATAAATTTTTTTGCCCTCTTACTCTTTCTCTCTTCCGAGGCACCAAAATTTATGGACTTCCCGGGACGATTCTTTTTAGATTGGCCCGCCACCTTTCTGTCCGCGAATCTTTTTACCGCGGAGAGTTCTGCACTCAGGGTTTTATTTATTTTGCTCCTTCCTCACAATGTTTTGTATTCGAGAAAATTTAAAAATAGATTATATGCAGTAAGCACCCTCAATTTTGGTTTATATTAATTTAATATCAATTCTTTTCTCTGGAAATCGGATACGAGCTCAGTGATCGCGACAGGAGGTGGCAAACCTACCATTTCCGGAGAGATGGATAGGATTGGTCCTTGATTGGCGAGGGGTTGTTTCCCGAAAGATCGCGACCAATGATAGAGCGCAGCTGCCCCCGAGCGTTTCTGAACCAACCCCTATATGTATCCGCCAACCCCTGATGAGTGTGAAAGAGAGAGGAAGCAAAAGAGGGTTGAAAAGAGAGTGGAGAAAGGGGAACTATATGTAGAGAAAGCCAATGCCTTTCAACGCGAGAATATTACCGAGGGTCGTTCGCCGGGAAAAGGATTAGGGCTCCAACAGAGCACCTACACTTTAAACAAATAAAAATGTATCGCCCCTCGAGTTAATAAATTATCGACTAGTTACAAAATTTGACAATTGATTTAAAGAAAAAATATTAATTTGGTTGTTAAATAACATTTAAATTGGTTAGTAAGCAATTTAGTTTCAAGTATGCGAAACGTTCGAACACGTGTCGTCTTGCACCTCGTCAAGATAATGCCAAGCGTGAACAAATCTAAAAACAATTATTCCAACGAGGCTGATTCAAGAGCGCTGTTCTTTTCTGGGTGCACGCGTGTCCCATTGTTTTCATTGAGAGCAAGTGGGAGAAACAAAAGGCCAAATGGTAGTTACACAATCGTACCGTTTGTTTACGTCGAAAGGAGATCGATCGCACATAAGAAGGCGCGGCAAATGGATAAAGCGATTCGCCCTTTAGCTGCAATTTCGACATCTCAAAGTCTCTCATCGCCTTGATTCACTTTCAATTAAAATTCTTGTTATTTGAACTGAATTCCTTTAACAATTTAATAAGGTGCAGTGTAACACAAACTAAGCACGACACCAGCCGAGCCACGCTCTCGATTATACCAAGAATTACAAACTTGACTCTAAATAAGAAGCAAACAGCAATCAAAAATCGATTCCGATTACGGATAGACGAACAATGATTGCTGCTGGTAAGAGCTTCTATCTACACGTGTGGAATATGTATAACGTGTCTACATGTAGCAGTAGAAAACCGGAGGTCGTGTAGTAAACCTGTTCGAGCCACTGGCAGCATATCCAGCGCCTTTATCGCGTTAGAATGTACAGCACAGGTTATTCACAGTGTTCGCATCGATGTGGTTCACGTGGTCAGGGCAGATACGCCTCTGTTCACAATCTCTGTTCTGGCCAATATCCAAGGGACAACAATTGTTTCTTTGTACGGCCCTGCACGACGAATGATCGATCGAGTTGTCCGACGAGGGTCTCGATCGACGCGACGGCATACCAAATCTCAAGGAGTACCAATCCAGTCCTAACGGTTCGGAAAGTATTGGACTGTCAGCTACCAAACGATTGTTCCACCGCGACGTCCAGGAATGCCACGCGATCAATATCGTCTTCGACGTCGACACTTTTTAGAAAGTGCCGATCCACGTTTACCGCCAGGAAAAAATGGAATTTAATTAAGAGACCCTTCTTTCGGCATCATCCACATTGTTCCAACCCTCCATCTTAGGAACCTTGCTCATTTACTTACTTCATTCATCAGGCACAATGTGTCCCTCAATTTTTTCACTTACGATTCAAGATTTGGTTCATGTCAAGCAGGGACAGAAGCCTTACAGGTGAGAGGAGGGTGGGAAGGGGGCTTTACATCGCAAATTTATGCGTTCTAGTTCGCTTCGCCCACAGTCGGAAGCAATTTACAAGTTAATAGGTTACCCGATTCGTTCCTTGCCTTCTCACTTCGCTTCTGCAGGATTTATTTCGGCTGCTCGTACGCCCATCTAATTGGCTCGCACCACTTCTGCTCTTGGTTCAATCGAGAGCAGAAGATCAAGAAGAAGAGGAACTAAGTTGAATAAAGCGAGAGAAGCGATCCAAGAATTACGAGTACCAATTCCGCAGTGATCGATGATCCTCACTGACCTTATGAACAATCCGAGAATTGACTAGTAATCTAAAAATTATAAGCGGATGTTTTTGCCAAAATATATTAGGCATGAAATCTTTCTGTATTAGTAATTCGGCGCAGTTCTCAAGTTTAGGCGGGAGGAGGAAAAAAACGGGACATGACGATGATCACGTGGGCCAACGTCGTATTCAAAGTGTGAACGATGCAAATTTCGATTTCATGAGGAGAATTTTCAAGGAAGCTGAAAGATGGATGGAGCACGCCGAGCGGCACCGGACAATGCGCCGAAATTTGCATCTGGTACATAATTCAGTCGTCGTTCTGCCTTTCAACATGCTGTGAATGCTGCTCATAGAACTCTGGCAGCCTCTCAAGGCAATGCTTGATCGCCAGGGTGAAGAATCCAACGAGCCCATCGACTGACTATCGATTAATCCAATAGAAACTTTATGATCCATATTTAACCACTAATGCTTTCTCAACTAATCTAAACTCTCGTCAAATGGAAATCAGAGCAGCCTCTATTTCTCCTTTAAAAGTTTTATCCATTTTATCTGTGAAAGGTTTTATCTTTTGGGAACTCCACAACTACAACTGGGAACTAGCTACAAATCAGGAACTCAATCATGAATATCAATTCTATTAGGTTATTCAATATCCTACCAGCTGAACAATGGATTGTAATATATTTAATAAATAAGAAGGCATCGATCTGTATCGAGAGGAGGAAATCCATTAGTTGCTTCTGGGAGTAAATCTCGTTTCTGCCGGGAGTGAAGTTGAATTCCTTTGATTCGAATCTTATCTTTGGGGTGTTGAGGAATTCTAGGGCCGAGGGCATGAACGCGCGGCTATGATTTATCCTTTCGCGTACACGTATACATTTTGTTCGGGGACACAGAGCTCCCTGGCAAGTTCAAAGCGAGGCGGAGGTGCAGCAGCACACGATCTATAAAGCGGTCGCTTGGCATGTATATGAAGCCTTTAACGCCTCGGACAATGCAACCGGGGGAAGGCCAGACAATGCTCCTCCTTCGGGGCCGAGGTGTATGGCAACTATTCATTTTCCGAGCGAAGATGCCCAAGATAACCCCGCGAACCTCACGGCTACCTAAACAGAGAAGGAGATGCCAGAAAGAGAGAGAAAAGATACCATCTGATCGGGGACCAATCGTCACCGGAAAGTTTATACTTTGTCTCCCTTGCCACGATGAAAGGTCTCAGACAGGAAATTACTTAATCCCTTCTCATTTCCAACTTCCACCAGTCGCAGAAGAGACAAAAGACTTTTCTCGATGCTTTTGGATTGTTATGTGGGTCAAGCCTTAGGTGTTGGAATTCGGGTACTTTCCCCAACTCAGAGAGCCGTGTCTCAGAATTTTTTATTTATCCAGCTTATTTTCCCTCTGGTGGGTGATGCACGACGCGGTCAGCACTTTCTTCGTGTATCTGAATATTTCAGGCCACGTTCCGTGGGTACGTGTGTTATAAATTTCAACGCGGTTCGCGAAATGGTTGCCGCCGTTCTTGTAACGACTCGCAGACAGCATGGTGCGCATATTTCGGTGCCCGTTCCCTTTTTTCTCCTTATGTGTGTTATGTCACGGTCGCAAGATCTCCTGCGATATTAATATTCTAAATCATTTCTAAAACATCAAAATCAATTCACTAAAAGTGTTCTCCAGTAGCCGCCATTTGCAGGAGTGAATGAATGAGCCCCTATTCGAAAGGTGCCACCCCGTCAAGCTTGAAAAAACAACAGAGAGAGAAATACTGGGAAGTAAATAAGGGGGAGAAAAAAACCTCTAAAATTTTCCAGCTGTTCCAGCTATCTCCCGCGAGAATCAAAGATGGCGATGGGTTTCAACCCTTGCTATCTGCCCCATCGAATATAATTTGTGCATGTGTGTGTCTGTGTGTGGACAAACTTTAGAGGCGGGAGGTGTATTAGGAAACATGTACACGCAGGCGCACGCCCTTCCACGTAACACACTATGTGCCCAACAATATTATACCAGCAGTCTATAACGCAGCACACGTGTATACCTGGTGGTCGCTTTGTTTCCCAGATCTTATCGCTTCTCCTCTCTGCTTCCCTCTCACTCTGTTTTTTTTCTTTTTTTAGTAAGCGACACATCTGTGAACTAAACCTTCGACTCCCATGGCGGACCTCTGCACTTAAAAGTGCAACATATTGTGCTAAAGGCATATGCTCTTAGCCTTTGTTGCGCGTACTCAACGTTCAGAAGTGCCTGATATATTGCCTCGCACCCGCCGAGAATGCTGTCCGAATTTTAACGATTTTTAACCCACTCGATACCATATTCTTTCCTGGAAAGAATGTAGTCAATTGTGTTCAGAATTTAAAGACTCAACGAGAAATGGATTTTAAAACATTGATAATCGAAAAATATTGGCCTACTGATGATGCTCATCATCTAGTTTCATTTTTAAATTGAAGCAAACTTTTATTGTTGATACAATTAACCCAAAATAAGTCAGCTTTAGATTTACATAGAATAGAATGTGTAGCACGAGGAATAAAAAAAATTATTTCCAAATATATTACAGGCGGTAATTTTTAGCGATTATTCTGTCACGTGTGTTGAGACATCGATCAAAGTCGCACGAATCATCGATATTCGGACAGCCGGCAATCGAGGATGCGATATATCTGAATGTCTGCATACATTTTTAATCTCGTTCCCGGTAAATGGGACGAAAAAAACAGGTTCGTAAATAACCTGGACAATGACATACCCGGAGGGGTGGGTGCCACGAAAATTATGGTTCACCCGAGAGTCGCGCACGCCCTCAACCCTGCCTCTAATATACGTGAATGCCGCACACCACTTTAAAAGCGATACATATTTTATCATCGGTTCTGCTCCATATGTTATGTTCAGGGGCTTCGCATTTCAGTCGTGCAATTTCTTTGCCAAATTTTTTTTTCCATTAGTGTTAACTTTCAAGCAGTTATGTCGAAAGATATGGGAAAAACGATCAATATTAAAGAATGAAGGTGTTTCGTGTTCCTCGAGAGCGTGACTTCGAATTGCAAGGCAAAACAGAGTTTTTAGTGCAAAAAGTTCGAGGGGTGGCGGACTTCGTACAAAAAGCTTGAGGGATATTCTAAAACCAAGGCACGCGATCCTGAGTCGCAATTTGTGTTCAAATTTGGAAAAACAAATACAAGTTAAATTTAACTTACATTGAATCAAAATCCAGGAGGTATTTGAAACATCTTTTATGAAATTGGCTTAGAATGTGGATGTGAATTTGAAAATTGAAATAAGAATGTAGGAAGTGGATTAAGCTATTACGCGATCATTTAATCGCTAGGCAGTCTCGACTGTTTCGCGTGGGCGATTTCTCTAGTCAGGGCAGAATGCAAAGATAAAGAAAAAAAAAATACGGACGAGCAGTGTCTTGTTTCCACGCGATGTTTCCTGCAAAGCTATTCAAACAGTCGCTCAAAAATAAATCAGATTCGCACGATCCTCTTAGATTGACTCTCACGAACGATTTTCCCACCATTGATTGCATAAAGTTACAATAAAAATCTTTAAAAATCTGATCGATCAAAGACAGTGTCTTACATTAGAAGGTAGATGTCGATGGCCCAAAATACAACATTTTTTAACGGCCCAAATTCATCGAGAAGATAATATGAGTTGATTTGAAGAAATGTAATAGAGACTAATTACATTCGAACTTATGTAAGAGGCTCAATCATTAGGAAAGTGACATTTGTAGTTTGGGCCTGGCTGTGACTTGTAAGAAAGCATCTAGTTAGGCTCATCGACTACTTTATGAAAGTAATCAGAAGGATGATTTATCGAATTTAGAGAGCACAGCTTAGGTACTTACCAGTCGTCGTTTCGGCTTGATGAGTGGTCGATTTTGCCCGTTCATCTTGTAGTAGAGACCGCAGGCATTGCAGAGGTAGTGGCCGGTTCCGTCCCTCCGCCACAAGGGTGTCGATGTTGCACCACAGTTGACGCACTCACGGCCCTCTGTGATAATTAGGACCCCGAAAGGTAAATAATTAGTAAAATAATCTGAATAAACTCTAAAACATTAAACCTACAAATCGAAGTTGAGATTCACCATCATTTATTATTATCAATATTATTCTAACCATAAACAAATTAGTTCATGGATGGATCATGTATTTGGTCAATCTCGACTTCAAGTTGGAGGTGGAACACTTAAGCTTCGAAGATGGCCAAGGATCTCCTAAATTCCCATTTTTTATTATTTAATTTAGAGATCATTGGAATCATCGATTATTGGTAGACAACATTAGTGAATTATCATGCACTGCGAACATACCAACAAGCGGTTACCAGAGCAAAAGCAGACCGTGGGCATTCGAGGATTTTGACAAAATGTTTCTGATTTTCAGAGAAGATTGCATCATGGCCGACTTACAAGAAGGAAAGAAGAGGAAATGGATTAGGAAGAGAATCCTTTATCTAATGTGTGATGAGAGACAAAGTTTGGTTCAATTTTTGCAAGAGGGTATCCATAATATAAATTAGTTATATTACTTAAATGTGAGTTATGCATAAAGTTAATAGAAATTACAGCTCGACTAGTCTCGATACCGAATTGTAAAAAACAAAGCGAACTTTTCAAGCTGTGATACTCTGAATCTTGCCTGGTTGCTGCATCCTGGGAGAAGTTTTGCAGCTAGCAATTGTCCCGATTGAAAATCCAAGATGTCAAGTGTAATTAGATGCAATCAGATTAATTAGATCAGAAATTGATAGATATATTTATAGCCAGGTGGATAATTAGGTAATAAAC
Source organism: Druon quercuslanigerum (assembly GCA_010014905.2). NCBI lineage: Eukaryota > Metazoa > Arthropoda > Insecta > Hymenoptera > Cynipidae > Druon > Druon quercuslanigerum. Next base: position 38,869 of record JAAAKG020135039.1, read on the forward strand.
CTGATCTAAATAATTCTTCTAATTATAAAATAATTTACGTCTAATAACTTTCAACAAGATCAATTTGAGATGTCATTAAATTACACTTTAACTTATCTCAGATCTCAACTCAATCTCGGTGTCCGCACCAAAATATTGATCGCTGATTTGTATGATACCCGTAACTAAAACTAAAAGTCGTTTGGGACAAAATGGTATCGCGAGTGGGCCAATTGGTAAAATTTGATTTGATCTAAACTCAATCTCATCCGGGCGATTTAGTCTTATTTAATGCGTTTCTAATTGCAGTTCAGTCTAGAAGTAATTACAAAAGGACCCCCCTAGATCTAGTCGCTTAATTCGATTTGGGCTTTACTCGAGATTTGAGGGTGATAACGCGAAAATATTTTTCTTGTCAGTTTTCTATAAATTGTCCCCTATTTTTCGAATACGACTCTATCCGAAAATGGATTGCAATAAATTGTGAAATGTTAAAGCTACATTGGGGTCAAATGTATTTTACTATGATGGACAAACGAGTGCCACAAATGGTGAATATTATTTTGCAAGAGGTTGTGCATGGAATCTCGAGTGCAACAAATTTCAGTGAACAATATTCATTGTTTAATGGCTCCGTTGCTCTTATTTTTCCACTCGAGGGTTATTTGCGTACAATGCCTTATAAGAGAGGGATATTATACGTGGAATAAGTAGCCAGCCCTGATATCAAGTAGACGTTTATGCAGTTCACGCGTTCCCCATTTTGATATACATAATATTCACTTTTGTAACGAGTTCTTCTTGCCCTGCTTTTTCAAAGTGCACGAGGCCTAAGACGCGTGTCATAAGGAAATTTAATTAACGGCCTCCACGGCACAATGACGCACCATTTTTATTAGAACTAGGATTTTAGCCGCGGCCAGCGATTACGGCAATCGAGACATCCGGTATTTTCTAAGCACGGAGGATTAATTAGCGAAAGGAATATTTAAGATTTGCAATTGAAGGCCTCTAGTGTTAGGAAAATGTTTTTCCTATGGTGTTAACAAAAGTATGTTGTTGCAGAAAATTAATTTCTATAAACGTGGGCCGCCGAAGACTGCTAGATTTTTGAGGGAGGTTAGCTGTGAAAAATAAACAAACAGTAGCCACACCACATCGATAAAACGTGCTCGTGTCGTATCACTTTTCAATGTGCGCTCGTTTCGTGGGTGCCACTCAAAAAATTCTGTGAGGCAAAATACAAAATCGTGGCGTCCTTCTCCTTCCGCTCACAGCTGGACGAGCACAAAATCGCTAATGGAAATTAGGAACGAAAACCAGGTTTTCAAACGTGAACGTTTTACGTGTCGTTGGTACTGTAAGCGTTGGACGACCGCCACCGAAAGCTCACCATTAAGGATCACCAAAAATAAGAAAAATAATATTTAAGGAATAAAATTAGGAAACTTAGTTCAGAAATTAATGAAACGAGGGAAATGATATACGTGGCAGTGCGATGGTGATTTGGTTGCATTTTTATGATTAGGGAGGCCTCGGACATTATCTTTGTGAAGTTTGAACAAGGGTGATTTTATTTTCAGGAATTAAAAGAAATAAGCATTTAATGCAAAGAACCAGGCAATGGCCGAGTCCTGCTGCAGGTACAACAACTTAACAACACACATCGCACAGCCTTAGTGCATACAAAACCCAAGATGTGAATACAGGTTAATAAAAGAAAAGAAAATGAACCAAAACCATAAGGTGAACCAAAACCATTGAACCAATAAGGTGAAACAGAAAGAAAAGAAAACTAAAAAAATAAAATAAAAATCGGTGCCGCTTACCGGCGGACGTTCTGGACTTGTTCCTCGGCTTTTGCTGCTGCTGTTGTTGGGAACCGGGCGAGTTGGGAGTGTTCCCGTGAGACCCTAAGAGTTTAGAGTCGGGACTGACCCCGGAGACGCCGGAACCGTGGTGGTTTGTAGAGAATATCGAGGAGGGCCCATTGTGAGGATTATGGGAATGATGATTTGGATATTGGAGGTGTTGGTACATGTTGTAGGCCGTGGTGGGATCATACTGGGAGCCGGATGTGGCATGATGGGATGTGGCGTATGAGTCCCGGCAAGGCGAGTTTGGTGCCTGCTGGTTGCTCTGATAGTCCTGCTGCTGTTGTTGTTGACTGGCTGACGCTTGGTTTCCGACGCTAGATGGCCCATTGCTTCCGGCCGATTGGTTATTACCTTCGCGTTGTTTCACCTGTCCGCTGCCACCGTTGGAACCACTGTGCTGATGGGGAGGAGATGGTGCGCCATGATGATGCCCCAGCATCACCGAAGGTTTTATATCACAGGATCCACCGGAAGTTGCACCAAGAGCATCTTGATGATGCATGAACGCTCCCATAACTGCTGCATGTGCAACTGCTGCTTGGTATTCACTGCTACCACCGCCACCGAGGCTCAAGGAGTTGTTGTTGCTGTTGCTGGTTGAGTTATTGTTATTATTGCTGGCGCCATTCGTCGTGCTTGACGTTGTGCTGGCTGTTATGCTATCCGGCGTCGCGTCTTTGGGCGGCGTCGGTGGGAAGGAAAAAAGGTGGTGACCACTGGCCCCTCCGTGACTCGAGAGACTTGCGGCGCTTGGAGGTAAGGAAGAGCCCAGTGGACTTTGGGGTTTGTCTTCACCGTTCGGTGCTGATGAAGCAGTGGTGGCTGGAAAACCCCAGGGTTTTGAGGTATCCGCACCTGTGCTTGACAACCAGGGGTGGAGGACAGAACTATGGAAGTGAGGACGACAGACTTGACTCACTGGTCCACTTCCTACTCCACTCGATGACATTCTACCTGCGAAGCATAAATAAGAAAATGTTAAAAAGTTTATTGAATAAATGGCACCGTTTGAATTAAAGGTAAAAGCCAACATAGAACAAGCTTTTCATAATGATAGAAAATTTCTTTGTCATGTTCATTGCTGATAAAATTAGATTAGACTAATCACAAGCAACTTTATGACCTAGCACTCAATTGAAGCTCATTCGATTTGACATTAAACTCTTAGATATTTGCACAACTCACACATTATGTAAGCTCACATAATTATCACGCGATAGACACTTATTTTGTAATTTAAATGGTTTTGCATTATGCGATAAGAAATCCAAGATTGAATCGTATTTATATAGCTTCTGATGAAATATAATGAAATGCAAATTCCTGCTTGAGGAACATATCCTGAATTTCAAAAGTGCGCATGTTTGTACAAAATTACAGTCTTTAAGTATTTTTATTGTGGTTGTATTTTACAATAAACAGTATGTTATAAAAATAAAAGAGTAAATACTTAATAAGTATTCTTCGGTATTCCCTAGACTGAAACTAGCGGTTTTTTTATACCCTAAACTTAAAAATCGCACTTCTTGTTCTTTCCTTCTTTATGAAGAAATCGATTTGTGTTCTTCGTAGTGAACTCGTTTGAGTACGTTAGCACCACTTCTGGGACAACCTATTTTATCAGCATAAGTAGTCCCAGTAGCATTATGCTTGAAAACAGCATGTTCACAAAGTCATCTACAGTCTCAAACCCTATGTACTATATAGTGCGAAGTTGACCGCGCACAGGATCGATAAATCGAGTAGTTCTTCCAGATAAACTCCACCACCTTCACGACATATGCTGATAAGAAAACGTTTTGCTTCCTCAATCATTCCCATTCCTTCACTCCTTTGAATTTACGACATTCCTTAAGCTCTTTTATTCTAAAAATACTCATTTTTATTGCAATTCATTGTTTTATGCTTGGCATAAATAATGTGTTTTTCACCCATACTCTCCCTCTTTAATGAAACGGAGAAACGTAAGGCGAGAAATGAACTAAAAAAAAATGAATCTAGAGAAGCAGTTCGCGCCTCGGCGCTGCAAAAACTTTCCAAGCAGCGATATTTATCATCTCCTCCCTTTTCGGACCCGCTCGTTTTTACGCGAATTCACGAAACTTTTTTGTCGGCATCCTTCGCGTTCGTCCCTTCTTTTCCTCTTCACGCCCTCCTCCAGAAACTGCGCTTGAAACGAGCTGACATAACTCTCGAGGCGTTATCTCGACGATATTTCTGTCTACTCGGCAATTTTATCTACCGCGTCGGATCGCTCTTCTAGCGAAAAGCTCTTTGGGTCAAAATGGCTGCCAGTGGTCAGCTGAGCTGCAGCTCAGCACTTGGGGTAACTCACATTCTCTCTGTTCCGAAGATTTTGGAACAACGGCTGGTTTTTCTTTCATCCATTGTGGGATAGAAGGTAGATCAAGTTTTTGAAGCACCCATCAGCTTCAATTCTTCGACGTGGAAGGCTCTTCTGCAAATTTTCTAAATTACATTGCTAAATCCGGACTGCAGCTGTATTCTCCAGCTTCCGATTAGGTGTTATCTTATGGAGAATCTTGGGGGAAAAAGTTAGCACTGAATCCTGTTGACGCTGAAAACAGGTCGCTTCTAATATGGCACCGCTTTTCTGCAGCTGGAAATTTTTTTTGTCACTTTTATTCCGTGTATCAGGACTCGTCGATAAATTCGTGAATAATTCAGAGTTTGATGTATAGACTGTTGGAACGTGTCGGCCGTTTTGTCTGACTCAATCCACATCGTCGATCACTGGATCCGATGACATTCGCGCATCCGGGATAACAGCATTTCGTAATATATCGAGTATCACACCGATTCGTAGATAATGGATGAGGAGACGATAGGAAAAGGGAATGAATATTCATGAAAAATGTAGATGTCTTTAATCTAACCCAGAGTTTAGGAATTAATTGATTTTTAGTACTTCAGTGATGAAACTGTGTTGCACTTTCCGGTTCAGTAAAGCTTTATCCGTTGCTAAATGTCTGGGCGCAAGAAATTATATACGTTGTCTTAATAATTTGTTATGATTCTCAAGGAAATTATAACTTCGGCCTCTGATAAGTGCAAGACGTGTAATTTTAATCATACCAAGTTTTATTCCCCTCATATAAGCAGAATAATAATAGTAATTAAAATTATTACGTATGCACATCAGATGAAGACACGCAAGTCCTAATGGCTGAATTTTAATCTATCCTTAAAAGGAATCTAAGGGAAATGTATATTAAGTAATGATTATGATCTTGATCTAACTTGAAACTACAAGAACATCAAATTTAATTCCTCGCTTGAAATCTTCAACAGGGGAAAGTTGTCCACTATTTTATGGAAATAATTTGTAATGAAATTTGAAAAAAAACTTATAATTTGCGGAAAGCGCTCTAGAACAGCAACCACAGTTACGCATATATGTGCTTGTCCGTAAAGAGGTTTGAGTGCCCATAAAGAACCTGATTATCTCGCGTCATCTAGATCGTACAGATTAATTGTGTCCAACACGATCGAGGAGCGTATCACAGCTTGTCTAATAATCATAAGCCGAGGTGTGTAAGCTTACATATTCGAGGACGAGTGTCGGTAAAAAAGCTGAACGACCATCAGTCTCGATTATAATATTCCTGTTTGACGACAATTTAATATGCTAATGACCTTCGAGTTCAGTTCATTAATTTTTGCTATTCTCTATTTACTATCTAGTCCAGTCAATCGCGTTCCAATTTCCTCAAAGAAAATACAACCACGGTCAAGGCAAAGTTTACTCAGATCTAGGAAATAAACTCCATAGAATATTCCGTATGTCTCTCTTTTGTGAAGTGCAGAGAGATATACTCTCTTCTCTAGCAACATATGAAGTAATCAACCCACAGGGGAAAAAGATAATTGAATCTTTTTTATGCGAGATTAAGATTTATTAATCATCCTTCTGGAATATAATTCCCAGAGCCGTAGTGAATGTGTTTTTTTTTATTCTGCGTGTTCGCATTGAGCGTTCAAAGCTCTTCGCAACCATTTTCCGCTATGTCGCGGTCAAATAATATAACGAAAGAATATTCTGGAGAATCGCACGCGAGCAATACCTGCACGTGCTTTTATTTTAACGAGTTGAGGTTGCATTCCGCGCAGCCACGATGCGTCGCGCAATAGTAGCATAAGTGCACAATTTATCTTACGTTCAAACTTGCAGTTGGAAATATATTCTCGTGATATAAGCTAAAAGTTATAGCCTCGTTATTGCTTTTTATAATTAACATTACTCTCTCTCGGCCCCTCTCAATTTCAGAATCAAATATTATGCCGTCTAGACACATTTATTTTTCCAGTTTTCGAAAAAAATGAGATATCTCACATGGATGGTATTAAAAGTGCCTAATGATTGAAGTCAATTGTAAAAAAATTGTCAAGTGACTTTCCTCACTCTTTGCACTCAGAGTAATTACTTTTCTGTGTGCAATGGCTTTTATATGCTTTTGCAAACTCTACTTTGTATACTAGGTGTCAAAAGCGAATCCATCTACCACTGATTCGAAAAGGGTTCAAAAGGATTCTCCTGCTCGGGTTCAAAAGCGAGATTTTATCTTTCTTTTCACACCCAAAGTTGACGCTCTATCTCTATGATATTGAGTTCTCTCAATTTCTAAAGATTCTCTTGATTTTCACAAAACAGCTTATCAGATTATTCCTTGAATTTGATTGAAAATTTTTATGTGTAAAACGTTAAGGAATTTTAGACTAGAATAATCTCGAGTCTAAATATTAGGATTAGTTTTCTGAAAGAAGTAAAGTGCATAAATGGAGTGAACTGCCTTGAACCTGCAGGGAGCGTGCGCAACTTATAATAAAATCTTGGGAGCTGCTTCAACTGATCAGAGGGCTTACATAAAATTCCACGAGAAAATAATGCCTCATTTCGGCGAGTGCCCCCAGCAGCTTTTTTTCGTAATAACATGCAATTTCAACGAGCGGTACCCTCTCCTGCCTCCCCCACAATCAAGAGCCTGAATCTCCCTACTTTCGAGGAGGCTTGGCATACTTAGGGAAGAATACTTCAAGAAATATGAGACTCGCGAATAGCCAGGTATGCCTTATTTACCAACCATAGGATACGTGCAGGTATTTTTAACCGTCAAGACAAACTTCATCGTTCTTCCTAAAAAAAATTATACATTTTAAGGAAACGATCAATGGTCCTAATTTCTGAAGGCATGAAGCCAACAATTTAATAATTCCAAAATTGGCAAGAGGCTCACAAAAGACTCTTTCAGCATCAACGCCAAAACCGCATTAATTCCTGAATAATGAATCCAAGACTTGGAGAAACGGAATAAAAGCGGGAAGCTGTATCGCGAGCTGGATCAGTCTAGAGAAAAGGAGAGCCCGGGGAAGGAGAGAGAGAGAGAGACCCTCGGAGAGAGTCTTGGCTCCGCCTTCAGCTGGCGAATGCATGTGCGCAAGATGGCGTCGTTCTCTCTTGCAAGTACATACTACATACGTAAATACTGGTGCGTAGTGTAGGCAGGAAGGTGGTCAAATATGTGCAGTCCAGTTCCAAGACGAGAGGGAAAGAAGGGAGGAAAAGGGGTGAAGAAGAAATGAAGACGAGCGAGAAAGAGAGAGAAAGAGAGAAGGAATAAAGAAGTGATAACGAAGGGGTAAAGAGGGAGAGAGTGAAGGAGAGAGGAAGAGAGAAGTGGAACTTAAGTGGACGGATGGCAGAGCAGCTCAGCAGCATAAAACAGCAGCTCTGCGGCCAAGAGCCTCCCTATGTGGCCTGCAATTATATATGCACCTCTCTCAGACCCCGTGGAGCTTCGCGGTTGGTTGCGCTTCCTTCCTGTCTGCTGCAACCACTGCTGCCAACTGACAGACACACACTCGCTTCCACCTTCCTCTATCACACATATCTCTCTCTCTCTCTTTCTCTCCCTCTTTTCCTCTGAGCAGCACTCTTTCATCATCGTCAGAGAGGTGCTCTCCTCGTTCGCAAGTACAGGTAGCCAGCTCAGGAAGCCTCTTCTTTTTTGGGCCACGTGGGAAGCAAGATTGGGTTCCTTTACCCAGCCTTACAAAGTCCCTTTGCAACAGCTTATCGCGGACATCTTAAACACTGTCCTCCAGTATCAGATTTGTTCCACGAAGTCATCCCGACTAAGTTTCGTTTACATCAGATCCATCCATTTACATCAAACATAGAGAGGATAGCTTTTAGGGGTCAGAAGAGTTTCGAGATTCTGTTCCAGTTCCAGGAACCGTGCGCAGACTTCAGAGCAAAAAAATAGACTCGAAACAAGAAAACTGGGGATATTTCTTTAAAAATAGGGAAATAATGGGAGAATTGATTATTTTACATAAAATTCATGTATGCACGAAAAAAGAATTATTGTTGAAACAAGAAAATATCGTCCATCTACCATCTTCGTACCCGTATTTTTTTGATTCTGTGATCAACATACCAAGAGAAATTTTCAAACAAAAAAGAATTAGCTACAAACACAGAGCGTTGAATTTTTAACTATATATTTAAATATTAAAGCCAAAAAGAAAATTATTTAGAAGACAACTTGAGTTATCAACCGAGATAGATGAATTGTCAAAAACAAAGATGAATTGTAAAGCAAGAACTTTTATACCAACAAATATAAACCTTCTATTCAAAAGGACAGATTTCTATTCAAAAGAGAAATCTTTTAAGAAAAAAGTTAGATTTTAACGAAAATATTAAATTTTCTACCAAAAATTGCATTTTCAATAAAATACTTAAATTTTTAATTAATTAGTTGCACTTTAAACCAAATAGTTAAACTTTGTACCAAACAGTTTAATCTTTCAGTCAAAAGAGAAAAAAAAATTTAAGAAAACAGTTGCATTTGCATTCAACAAAGATGATTTTCAAGCAAGCACTTCTCTACCAAAAAATTATATTTTAAACAAAATAGTTTAACTTTCAACAAAAAGAATAAATTCTTAACCTAATATTTAAATCCTCAAAGTAAAAAAGATTATTTTTTAGAATAGAGTTAAATTTTCAACCAAAACAATGACTTTTTAATAAAATAGTTAATTTTTTAACAAAATAATTCACTTTTCAACAATATAAAAAAAATTTTAACAAGCCAAAAATTATTTATCTAAAAACGGTTTCTTTTTCAACGGTACTGAAATAGTTCAATTTTTAGCGGAAAATCTAACATTTGGTAGTTCGACGAAAAACATGTTAATTTTTAAATCAAAAACAGTTCAATTTAACCAAAACGATTATTTACTCAAAACGATAGTTTTTAACAAAAATGTTAAAATTTTAACAAAATATTTAAATTTTCCACAAAACAATTCAAATGTCTAAAAAAATAGTTAAATTTTTAACCAAATATTTAAATCTCTTAAGCTAATAGAATCTTTTTTAGAACACAGTTGAGTTTTGGACAAAAAAGATGGTTTTTAAAATAAAATAGTTGAATTTGTAACAAAATATTCAACTTTTCTGCAACTTAGTTAAATTTTTAACTACCAAACAATTAATTATCAAACAAACAATTGTATTTTCAACCAAAAAAAAATCAATTTTCAACTAAATAATTGAATTTTTAAATAAAAAAGTTAAATTTTCTACCAAGAAAAGAATTCATTTTTTAGCGGAAAATATTACAACTGATAGTTCGACAAGAAAGATTTTAATTTTAAATAAAAAACATATAAATTCTACCAAAAAAAAAGACGAATTTACTACAAAACAGTAGCATTTTAAACTAAATATATGAATTTTCAACTTAATTATTTAATTTTATGCTAAAGCGATAATTCTTAAACTAGTGAAATTAATTTTTAACGATACACTTCAAATTTTAAACCAAGCAGTTTTATTTTCAATCAAAAATTAAAAAAGAAAGGATTTTGAACAAAATATATGAATTTTTAAAAACAAGTAAATAACTTTTAACCCAAAAAGATGAAAAATTTAAGCGATTAATTTTCATCTACAAGCAATCGATTCTCAGCCAGAAATAAAATTGACAAATTTTTTGTTGAAGAAAATGAACTTTGAACAATGTAGTCCAATTTAAAAAAAATAATTAATTAATATCAACTTTCGACCAAAGAGTTAAAGTTTCGGCAAAAATATGACTTTTTAACAAATTAGTTAAATTTTCAACAAAAAGATATAAATTTTGAACCCCAAAAATAAAATTTTGAAACATGACTTTCTGAGACATTAGTATTATATAGCATAAGCTTCAAGAAAATCCTCGAAATAATGAAACAAGTCAGAAAATTATCGAGTCAGAAAGTTATAAGAATTTTTAAAAATAATGTTGCGCCCTATCCTAAAGTCTTCTATAATCAACTAAAGTTTCGACAAGATATTTTTTCCGTATAGTAGCAGACTTTTTTTATAAATATAATAAAAAAACTTTTATTGAAAAAGCAACAGGAATTTGAGAAAGAGTATGAAATCTGCACGGAAAATTATTTGCTGACTGGACACAATTATTAATTCCCCCAATTTCAAGTTCAGCTCATTAGATAACAAGCCAAGAAACACCTTCCCTTATCGACTTGGAACCAAAACCTGTATTCAATTAGCTCCTTATCTCAACCTTCGCTTTCTGGCTAAGCGCATATTCATATCAAGTTTATACTAAAGTCGATAAAGACTCGATAAACCTAGATATTTCACACTAACGATACACATAATGCTTTAATGACCGTATTTTGTTATAGAACAAAATGAAATTAATCATGAGAGCCTCCTTAACTTGCAAACTTGATTTCAGGTAATTAGCTCTTAACGACTGTAAAATCTATTGAACTTATTATTAATTAGCTTCCGCAAGAACAGCTTATGGAGAACTCAATATCCTTAAGCTTCACCAACCTCGGAGTTCGTCGACTGGGGAAAACGGATTCATAAATAATTCTATAAATGAGTTGATTTCAAAGTAGAATCTTCTGGAGAAAGCGGGTCTTTCAAAGCGGAAGGCTTAGGGCATAAGAAACAAAATTCGCTTCTGCGGTCTTTGAGATTTGATTCCGATTAGGAGCAGCAGTTTTTCGGGGCCACGAGCTAACAGAGGCTCGGGTATGATCCACGCACGTCGGCACGAATCAGGGATATCGCGTTCCAGGCCTCAAGATCCAAGCGGCTGGATTAAGTTTCATGAATCTATGCTTTTTGGCTTATTTCTGATGCTTCAATGGTACCTTCTTCGGCACTCTTGACCGCGCAATATCTCTCTATTTTTATTTTCGGCCACTATTTGTTTGCCCAACTCCTCCTTCCGAAACTTTTTATACTAATTATGAAGAGGCTTTGATCAAGATCCAACAAAGGCTTGAGTTCTGTCAAAACATTGGGAACTTTCCTACTTCAAAACTGCTACAATCTTTGGATGGAACAAGTTGAAGACTATGGTGGCTAATGGTATCAAAAATTGGGAACAACAAACATTGTCACGAGAGGAACAAAAATTTAGGCACATTAAAATTAAATGGAAGACAGTGGTTTGACAATAACAAAATGTATCATTAATTGTCTCGAAAGGAAAACAAGATAGAATCATATCCCTGACTTTTTCCTGATTTCCAGTTTCTCCAGACCTGCGGCTACTCTAGCCTTCCTCTCGTATCAGTAGAAATAAAAAGTATGATTTGTTCACCGCAAGTGAATGATTTCCTCCAATTTGTCTTGTGAGTGGCCATAGAGTATAAGTTCTCCTCTCGCAAATCACTGTTCGCATGTTGGTCCTGGCATTGTTTCTTTGTCCATAAAAATGAATGTCAAAGGTCGTGCCGAAACGGAAAGTCACTTGGCGGGTTATTGAGAAGGAGTCCTTCGAAGTGAGCAGAATTTATAAAGAGAACAAGGGAACAAAATCTCGGCACGCGAGTGCTCAAGTACCTGCGCCGGATTGCGTGTCGTGCATTACGTATGACCGAGTGGATACTCGTATCTCAAGGACGTATATACTCTAAATATGTATTCCGAGCACGCGTGCATAGTTGACCACCACTGCGATACAGAACGAATTTCGTTGTTCCGCCATTACGGAGGAACTCGGCCGGTCGATAACATTCGTGCTGCGATTTGCATTTGCATATAGTGGATCGCTACATAAAATCTAAAAAGAATCACTTCGCGACCTTGAAAACAACCCGGTTTTATCCTAATTCGAGTCTTCCAAAAACATTTTATTACCAATTTGAATTTTGCGCCAACATTCTTTTAGTTCATCACGCTACCGCTGCGCTATCTCCAAAAGAGCAATTCCTTAATTTTGAGTAAAATATGTGCCTAAGCTCAATTTCCCTTTGAGTATGCAGCGGTAAAAACTAGTACTTTATTTTACTTTATTTTGAATTCAATACCAACTCTAAAATGTAATTAGCTCTGCCCAAAGATCGTCTTTCAACGTAGCGACGACGCGGCTGGTTAAAATTAATCGCGGACTGTTGACGGAGTGCCAAGGGGTAGGTTAGTCGCGAAAAGCCGGATCTTGATGGCAAACCGAGCTGGAAATGAGGAAAGAAAAAAGGACGATGATATGAAAAGATAAAAAAAAAAGAGAGTGACTTACTGTGCGCATAGTGGGCGGCTGCTGCGGGGTGATGGGTCGTTGGTCCGGCGTGGCCATAGTAACCCCTGTAATCGGGGTTGCCGACGACCTCGGTGACCCCGGCTGGCCCCCCAGCCCCCGACGGGGGCTCGAGGCTTCTCGGCGGCGCGTACCACCTCGCCGCGCTCGATTCGCTGCTCATGTCCATGATTATGTCGAGAATTTTTGAGGCCTTCTAATTTACCACTTTTCGAAGAAGCGCGAATTGTTCGCGGCTAACAATAAAATTTGAAGGTAGAGAAAAAAGAGAGAAAAAGCAAAAGAGAAAGAAAGAAGGGGAAAGATAGAGACGAAATTAGGATCACTCAAAGTGGCGCCCCACTTTGTGCCTCGTCTCCACTTCTCGATACAGTGACATAAGGTCTCTCCTAATAATCCTGGATTCTCCGGGAATTTCCCGGATTTCCGCTCTGAAACAAAAAAACAAATGTTGATTTAGTATTTATCTGTTGAGTGAGAAATTATGCTTGGGCGCTATGAGAAGGTTTGTGGCTGACCGCAAACCACAAGAAGGGTAAACCGAGTAGCAAATTGATATGATTATTTTTCGGTGAGAACTTTGTTTCTTAACTTGACCAGGTTTTTGGAAGATGTTGCTAAACGGGTTGTGAACATTTTAAGAAACTTGAAGAACTGGAATTTTATTTTTATACTTGAGCAACACAAATCGGCTTACGTGAAATTAAGACCTCCTGCGCAAGAAGATCAGATGCTATCGGTATCGATAGAAAGATTTAAGGCTAAATGGCCGGATCGAATTTCCAAGGAGCGAGTCTTTATACCCGGAAGATATTACACTACAGTGTACCAATTACAGAGGGTATTACTTTTGACACGGTGTTAAGTCACGGGGTTCATTACACTACTTTGTTTCTGTAAACACTTTGCCATTATATTCATTCTTTATTCTTAAAGAATTTTTATTTTATTTTAAGTTATTGATAAGAATCACTAGTTGGGAAAGTGTGAATCAAAAATCAAAAACTTACAAGGAAAGATACTACGATAAAGATCCAATCAAGAGACGATCTTTCAGGATTGCGACTTGATCTTCACTTAAGTAGAAGAACACTGACAGTGAGCGATTTTGTGCAAGTGAGGCCGAAATTATTTATGAACAAAACTCGTGATCAAACAAGGTCATCGATAACAAGCGTTATCAAACTCAATTCCAGCAAAGAAAAAAAAAAAGTTAAAACAATGTCTATACTAATTGTTTAACAACACCCACCAATTTTCAAGTGTCTCATCGTCCCGAAATTCGGGATTAGTAGTAAAATATTTTTTATAATTTTAGCTAGTATTTTCAAAATGTCGGGAATCGTTCATCCCTTTTCCTAGCTCAGATTATTTTTCGTAACTGGTTGCGGTCAAAAAATTTATAATTTAATAAAATATACTTTATGTTATGTTACTGAATATTTTAAAACCGAAAAAAATTCTTTCCTGCAATCCCGAATTTGGACAGCAAATAGAACACTTGAGGCAATAAGCGATAAGATAGTATAACCGAAAATCAATAATACCGATAAGATTGAAACGAGGAATTCGGCAGACGGTGATATATATTTAATTAAAGAAGTGATGTCTCCGATTATTTCATGAAAATAAAACAAAAGTTAAAAAAGAATGCAAAGGTATTTTTCTTATTATTATAAATATTATACCAGTGATAAAAATACATCTATGAGGTTCTCTTCTTAGTTGGTGTTAGGAATTACCTTAATGGATAGTGAACATTATTCGACTTATCAGAGTGACACCGGTAGCAAATTACCGAGTCGTAATCGCGATACCGTTTAACGTCAACTAATTTATTCTGATAGTGAACTAATTTCTATTAGACGGATGTCCAGCCGAGTGCGACAGAATGTTTATGGCAAACAGAAGACCTTTCAGACACCTCACTTTATTTTCACTCTTATCAGAAAGATATCGAAATTGTCCATTGGGGGAATAGACTTGAACCTAAACCATAGATCTGGCTATCTAGAGAAATTAATTCCGATCTTCAAAGCAATGAATTCATCGATCAAATTATATCATCAGCCCAAAATCCCCTTTCTATTAGCCAATAAAATTGCCAAATCACTAGCTTTTCGAGATTCTCGAGTTAGAAAAGTCTCAAAGGAGCAAAACAGAATTCATAATTATTAAAAAAAAATGGTATTGCCTGAACCTCTTTCTGGGTTCAAAAGTCTAACTTTTTTTAATTGAGTGAGCTACACTTATCTAGAACGTATGAAAGTTCGAGTAATCGTGACAAGGAACCTTCGATAAGAAACGAGTGACACACAAATCTTGAAAATATATTTGAGGCAATGAGCGACCTTTAATCAAAGTCCGATTATTATCGCAGTGCCCTTGTTTTTCTCACGTACCTTGTATACAGGATTGATAATAAATTTGGTGAAATTTAATAAACAAAAGTGGGTCATATTGTTATGTAATTAATCAATACTAAATAAAATAGCAGACAATCAGATTAATATGGTAGATCCCGATTCCAGATTTTTTTCACTGTTTTGACGTAAGCGATCTTTTCTTCCTTAAATGCATGTCAAATTTCAAGGCAATACTTTTGATGAATCATTAATATCTGTCGAAAGAAAAAATTTCGAGATGTGAACAGGTTATATTCCTCAATAATTTAACGAGTCTCGCGTACATGGAAATTTAAAGCTATAAAATTCAATGACCTTTGGGATATTAGACAAGACCCGATTTGTTGTGAGTGAAACAATATAAATTTAAATAAGGTACCGCTTAATGGAAATATTACAGGGCCTTTTCCTAACATCTAGAATTTTAGAGGCACCAATAATCTCTGGAAATATCTTATCGAATATTGGTAATCTAATGTTTGCCTTGAAATCTGACAGTTATGAAGCCTGATAAAAGCACTGGTCAACGAAAAAAATAATGTCCGGCTATTAAGAGGAAATTTTATGTCAAGGTGGCTACTGAAACTTGCTGATAAGTTATTTAGTTCAGATGCTTTTGGAACCTCAAATTTTTATTTACAATTTTAATATTTTTCTTACAATTTTAATTTTTTAATTTTAAAGGACTTGCATGAAAATTTATTGATCCGTTCCTGGAGAATAATACAGTCAACTTTCCAACCCCCGCCTCGAGAAAGCCGTGCCACTCTCTGCGCATTAGTTATTGCACCTAGCACTGCATAATCTCACTTATGAAATCAACGGCACCTTAAACACCATAAATTTACTAAACATCTTTCTTTCATTATTCACCTCGCGAACTTTAGAATTTAGTAGCTTTGAATGAAAAGCGGCATCTATGTTGAAGAAAAGGTAAAAAATATGTATTCAAAGAACAATTAATGAATAAATGAAACACATTAAGAAATATTGTTTATATATTTTAAAAATCGCCAATTTTTTTCGGGATCCGACGGCAAGGTTCGAGGTATCTATTAAACTAAAAGTTTAGAATTATTTCAAAATATTTGTGACTATGCCGGCGGAAATTATCAACACGTTTATCTTCTTGTTATAGTATGAAAGTTATTAGAATTTTGTGTCTAATAAACTTAAGCTAAAGGCCAAATGTCAATTTTATAACGACATATTGCATTTCATTAATTAGATAAAATGTTTTTTTTCTTAGATTCAACCCTAGGGTCAAACTTGGTTCAAAAAAGTAGGGAAAAATCTAAGAGAAGAATTTTAAAAATATTGTAACAATCTATGAATGGATTATCAAGATCTAGCTTCCAACTGGATAGAACTGCCAAACATATAATTTATTTTCAGAGTTATCGGATCATTTAAAAAAATTCAAATTTGACGTTTTTAAAAAAAAAAATTACATAATTGACATCTGGTCTTCGACTTAGGCTCTCATATTTCATACAGCGAAGCACTTAATCAGAAAAAAAGAAGTGTATTTTATTTCCGCCGTGGGCGTACATTTTTTTCAGCTTTACTTTCTCACAATCTTTTAAAAACACCTCAGAGAAAATAAATCCCAAGAACCTACTTCCAAGACCTGAACTGCAAAAAGCCTTCAAATATTGTTCCCTCGTAACAGAAAAATTACGCATACAAAGATGCAAAAAATGGAAAAATATCGAGATGCATAAACATAAAGATTAAAAATTGAATAAACATGAACCTAAAACCGAGAGACTCGACGGGACGATTATACTGAAAGGTAAATTTTACAACTTCCGTTTAAAACTTTACGGGCAATCTATTTCTGCCATTGATTGTGTTGAAGTGCGAGAAAATCGCAACTTTTTGTGAGAGCAAATAAAAGCGAAAAATTCTCACGATTCAGGGATCTCTTCCAAATTTCTCAGCACACGCTTAATCTTTCGTAGTCTCTTTCCAAGTCTAGGTTCCAGGTTATTTTTGATCAAGGCGATTTCGCGACTCAGAACAAAAGACTCCCGCACAAGTGCATTTTAAATCGGCAATTTATTTCGTTTTTTAAATTTTACAAGTATACTTGAGCGTCGTCGAGTTATTTTAAATGCGTCGCTGCGCTAATAAGCGGAGGCAATTCGCGGCTAATAAATGAAAACACAAACTGCTACGAGATTATACTTGCAAATCACCAATTATAGCTTCGTATAGACCGGCAATATGCTTCGCGTTCCCTATCGCTGAATGCAACAACCCTAACTCGGTTTATTGTTTTTCCCGGTGTCTCACAGAAAGACGTGTTCCGCTTTTTTTTTTTAATTTTGCACGTCGACAGAAATATCCGGAGATTGACTGTTGATAAGAACAAACAAGTTCTGGCAAAATTTACATCTAGTCACCGGAAATGAGGCTGAGAATAGCACAAACATGAACTTGATGATGCCGGAACGGAATCAATATCTATATTGACTAGAGAACCGAAAACACCTTTTATTCATGAACGAATAATATTTTCGATCGCACAATCGAAAAAAGTTAACTCTCTTACGGAATTTTATGTTTAAATTATGAAAACCGATTCCACGTGACGGCATCATGAAATCAATAAAATCTTCTTGAGAACGAATGTGGGAAATTGAGATTCTGGAGATGTGCGAAATTGATGTTTGACAAAAACCGTTTCCTTGCGTGAGGAATGTGAATAGCACCGAGAAAAAGGATCCGTAAAATTTACAACACGATTGGTACAAATATGGACAAGATAACTTTTTAGTACATATTACAAAAAGTTTAGTTAAATCATAAAATCAGCATAACTGAACTTCTTGTGAAAGGTACTAAAGTTTTCTTCAAAGTGTGAAACACTCAAATTAAAATTCAGTTTTTTATTTCAGTTATATGTTTTGTCAATTGTAACAAGAATACTAAATAAATGTTCTATTTACAACTTTTTTTTTAAGAAAGTGGAAAAATGAACCAATACTTGGATTGTATGGGGGCTAATCTACCTGTGCCGACGGAATGAGGTTCTGCTTTTATAACACGCCTATCACAAAGTTTAAATATTATCCGTAAAATGTGCAATTTTCGACCGATATTTCTTATAAACATTCTTACTCAATCACAAATCTCGCAATTAAAGAATTTTATAAACAGTAGCACAATCGAACAAAACTAAGTCCTAAATTAACACTTTGCCGTTAGTGCTCAGAAGCAATTACGTTGTTTTTCTAAAACCCCGTATTTATTTATTTAGCTTTCCTGATTAAGAAAATTACTTAGTGTGAAACAATATAGTTTTTCCTATTCTATATAATTTTCTTAAAACAATGTTTTTTTTCTATAAACATATAGATTTACACTGATACATGTTTTTTTCCAATAAACGGCTCTTTTTAGAGTTCAAAACTATGTAGAAAAATGTATATAATTTAGGAATATGCAAATGGGAGAATCTCAGGAATAACTTTTCATGTGGCAATTTCTTTTAATCGTGACTGAAAAATGGAAAGTCTCAAATCGAAGATCGCTATTTAGTTCTTTAGTTTATGAGAGGATATATAAAGATGCGAGTGACTAATTGATTTTTAACGATTCTATCCTGATTTGATGTCTTTCAGAAAGGTTTACGACAGCTTTAAAAATAGAAGCTATTTTTCATCTATTATCTAATATCTATATGACGAGTCTATATCTTTAGGCACATAGAAAATATTTGACCTATGCTCACCGAATTTTGATAACTCTAGACACCATAAAAACTGATGTGTGTTGGGCATCAGAAAAAATTCGCCAAATTTTGAAATTTTTGTTATATGAGCCTATTTCAAAAATTGATCCTCCCGAGAAGATAAAATCCTTTAAATAAAGTACTTTAAAGGCTGATCTTTTTTCACTTTACCAAAATAATCCGAAATGGAAAAAACGATTGAAGACTATTACCACTTGTTAAAAACATTTTTGATCTTAGTTTCAATTAAAACAGATTTATTTTGCAGCAATTATAATCTTAGAATGTGGTATTGGGCAAAATTGTTTGAAGAGCGAATTGTGATAATGTCGACCTTTGATCGTATCATCAATCTAAATGGGATTTTAGAATCAATTAAACTTTTTTCAAGTGTAGCTTCTACATAGCAGATAGAAATTTATGAATTTATTAAAGGTTTGTTTTACTGTCACAATGAAGATTCAAAAATGGCAAGAACAACCTGAACGAGTTTAGCTCAACCGCATCCTGTTCTTTGCGTAAGTTTTGCGAGCTTCAATCTCCATTTAATAAATCTTGTCTTTCCACTTTCGCAAAATATCTCCTTTAAAATATTTACTAATTGAGACTGGAAACCAAAAGTGTTTGTCCATTTACGGAAGTTGCTTCTTAACTTTTTTAAATTCCGAAACTACTGAAGAAAGTGGAGTAATAAATTAAAATAATTAAAGGAAAAGCTATCCTGGATTGCATTTTTGTTTAGTAGTTGATGATCTTAAGATCCAATATGATAGGCCAAATTTTAAATAATTTTATGGAAAGGACTCGAGAGGATGACTTTATGATCCTGGATTTTAAAATTCCTAAATTTTAAAATCAAGGATCATAGATATAATCGATTTTTCCCTTTTAGGAATTTTTCCGTTTTCTGAAGTTTCCACTCAACACACACCTTCACTAACTTAACCAATTTATCCTCACCGATTTCTGAAAATCGGGAACTAGAAATCCAAATCTGGCACCTTATCACTGATCCTTAAACTCGAATAAACGAAAAAAAAAAAAAACGAAATCTGTCGAGAACTTCTCTACACCGCACTCGATCCGTGATCACTCTGATAAATCGACTCGAGATCAACAGTAAACTCCTTACCTTATCTCAAGTGTCAATCCAACGATAAAGGCAAAAAGCGACTAGTTTGTAGGTGACGCGCGTGTTATCACTAAGTTATCACCAAGACACTGCACTGTACACACACACAGCACATTGTCATTTTCAACTTGTCCCGGCGGGCTTCTCTGATGAACTTGGCTTCAGCAGGTCCAAAGAAAAATCCGTGAAAGAAACTTTCTCTCAGTCGATTTCCTGCTTCACGAACTGATTCCAAAAAGTTTGGGACTGATTCCCAAAACGCTTAGGAACTGATTCCCAGACGCATTAAACTGACTCCAAGACGTTCGGAACTGACGAACTAATTCCAAGGGTTCTTCTGAACTAATTCCTGACTGTGAAACTGATATCTCATGGAATTTCAACTTCGAGTGAAAATTCGCCCGCTCGAGTCGCGGAAGCTGAGCGAATGCAGAGGGAGTATTATGTAAAACGCGCGCGCACGACTCGTCGATGCAACTATCGTGGCACCCGGCGCGGAACTAAAGCGCACGAAATAATAAACCTGCGAAGCCCCCACGTTCACCAGGAGTCGAGTATCTCCGTGGGGACTCGGGAGAAGTCGGGGCAGTGAAGAAACGCCTACGAGATGGGGGTCCACCTCCGAGCAGGCGGTAACTCACCCCACCCCCTTCCCACGCGTTTCCCCCTCCAAAGAGAGAGGTTTACCTAACCCAACTTACTATACCTTCTCGCTGCTTCTGTCAACACCGCGGAAAAAGCAAGTTTATGCTCGCGGAACAAAAGCTGCTTGTAACGACGTCCTGTCATTCGTGAAATTTCAGAGAAAAAAAACATTTACGGAGGAAAGTGTCATTTTGCAGTCAATTTGACCTCAGAGCTTAGGCATAAATTTAAATGAATATGGATTTATATGGGCCAGGTGTTATAAAATTTTCTAGATTTAAACTAACTATGCTTGGGAGGTTTGGTTTTACACAGTTTTCCACTCCACTGACAAAATTTTATAAAGAATGCGAGCTATTACAATAAAAATGCGGCTGCTGAGGGAAATGAGAAAACAAATGTTATTTTTTGTGAGGTACACATTTAAAGAACTTCAAGGATAATAATATTTGTGATTTTAAAACATTTTTACTGTAAAATTTGTGTTTATACGGATGTTTCTGAATTTTTTTATTGAGAGAGTCACATTTTTATCCAGAAATGGAATAGTTAACCTTTTAATTAAAAAATATAATTTTACATTATAAGAAACAAAACAAACTTTCTAACAAACGTTTGATTTTTTTTTTTACTAAATTATTGAACTTTCAAGACAAAATGACAATTTTTCTGTGAAAAATAGTAGAAGTATTAAATAAAATAAACAAACAAAATTTTTAACAAAATTGTATAATTTTCAACTAAAAAGTCGAATTTTCAACTAAAATAGATAAGTTTTTAAACAAAAAGATTAATTCACCCTAAAAAAAAGAAGTTTCAATAAAATTCGAGAATTCTATACGAAAAATAAAAATTTTTTAGAAAAGAAGAAAATTTTTGTTTTGAATTTTTAAAAAATTAGTTTATCTTTAGAAACTAGTTCTTAAATTTCGAACCAAAAACATGAATTTTTGAACAAAACTATTGATTTTCTATGGAAAAAAATTAATTTTTAACAAAATTGAAGAATTCTCATCCGAATGTTAAAATTTCAACTTAAAAAGATGAATTTTGAAACAAACAGATTTATTTAGTACAAAAAAAGAAAGCGATTTTTTAATCAAATTGAAGAAGCTTCTACCAAAAAATTGAATTCTTAAGAAAAGATGAAAGTTTTATTTTTAAATAAATTAGTTCAACTTTAAAACCTAGTTTGTAAATATTTAACGAAAAAAATGATTTTTTAAACAAAGAGATTAATTTATTATCGAAAAGACGAATTTTTAATAAAATTCAAGATTAATTAAACAATTTTAATTTTATCAACTTGATTATAGAACGTTAAATAAGATTTGAAACTTGATGTAAATCTTATTAAAATTGCTTAACTTTGGAAATTCAAGAATTCTCTAACAATAAGATGAATTTTTGAGAAAAGAATATATTTTTTTTAATTTTTAAGAAATTAATAAAAAATTTAAAATTTAGTTGTTGAATATTTAACCAAGAAGTTAATTAAAAATATGTATATATATATATATATATATATATTAATTTACTACCAAAAAGACAAACTTTCAATAAAATTCAAGAAAATTAAACAAAATTAAAAAAAAATTTATTAACTTAAATATTGGACGCTGTTGAGGATTCTTAATTTGATTTTAATCTTATTAATGTTAATCAAGCTTTTTTTTAAATTCAGGAATTTTCAACTGAAAAGTTTAATTTTTTGAAATAGAAGAATTTTTGTTTATTAAAAAAAAAATTAATTTAACTTTAAAACTTCGTTGTTCAATATTTTACCAAAAAGCTCAATTTTTAAGCAAAAATAATAATTTACTACCCAAAAACACGTCTTTTCAATTAAATTCCGGAAATCTCTACCAAGAAGTTCAATTTTTAAAAAAAGAAGAAAATTCTTTTTTCAATTTTTAAGAAATTATTTCAACTTTAAAACCTAGTTGTTGAATGTTTACCAAAAAATATAAATTTAAAAAAAGATTCATTAAAAAAAAAGAATTAAAAAAAGAAGATTAATTTGCTACCAAAAATAACGAATTTTGAATAAAATTTAAGAATTTTCAAACCAGAAGTTAAATTTTCTACTAAAAAAGATGGATTTTTAAATAAAAATATTATTTACTACCAAAAAAATGTTTAATGAAATTATATAATTCTTAATCGAAAAGTTGAATATTCTACTAAAAACACCAGGAATTTTCAAACAAAAAGTATAATTTACTACCAATACGAATTTTTTATAAAATTCGAGAATTCTGAACCGAATGGTTAAATTTTCTACTAAAAACATACATTTTTGAAAAAAAGATTAATTTTTTACGAAAAAATTTCATCATATGGAAACGTATTAAAAACGTTACTATATGTACTTTTAGAAAAAAATGTAACTTTTTTTATAGATGATCTCTTATAGTAGTCCAAAATCGAAATTTCTTCATTTATTTGGTTTTTTTTGACTTCTGTTAACAAAAAACATCATTATCATATTAGTAAATTTAAATTATATTAAATTAAATTTAAATTAATAAATTGTAAAGATTTTTAATTTGAGATATCATAAAAGAAAATCGGACTTAAAGAATATAGCTTTTATTTGTGTATACGATAAAAAATAATTTTGCCTCGTTTTTCTTATTTTTTAACATCTATCCACAAAAAATAATACTTTATTATACAAAGTTTAATTTTTTTATACACCAGTTATTTCACTCATCCTCGAAGACAATTCTATCCATAAAAAAAAAGAAATTACTTTTTTTTTATTATGCATCAACTTCTGATAAAAAAAATTACTATAAGATCGCTCATTCATGCATTTCTGCTTTATCTGTGATATTTCTTAAATTTTTCAGTATTTTAAAAAACTAAATGGTCGATTTTTAGTTTTAAAATAAAGTTCTTATAACTGTGATATAAAAATTAGTATTGTGTTTGAAGACTTAAATTTTGGGTTATTCAGGATATTAAAAAAAAAACAGAACTCTGATAACTTAGTATAAAAGCCTATTCTTTAATTATGTTCGATAATTACTCATTTTATATTTTAAAAATATATATGTCAAAAAAAAATATATATATATAAATATAAATAATGAGACTTTTCCTTTAGCAAACAACATCAAGACAAAACGTCGTTTATGAGGTGCAGTTAATTTTGAGCAAGATGCAGTGAC
The DNA here is from genome assembly GCA_010014905.2 of Druon quercuslanigerum. Lineage (NCBI taxonomy): Eukaryota > Metazoa > Arthropoda > Insecta > Hymenoptera > Cynipidae > Druon > Druon quercuslanigerum. Next base: position 62,417 of record JAAAKG020135039.1, read on the forward strand.
GCTGAACGAATCTGGCATCCGTTGGTTACAGATCATTCGTTCGCTATCATAATTTACGTAATAAGTGGTTGGTTTGCGAGCCTTGTACCGGGAACGGAAAATTCAATATATGCCGATGCAAATTTAATGCGACAATTGGCAAATATTCCGTGATTCTCTGCCAAATAGTCAGCTGTAATGACTGCACGAACAAAGCTGGAAACAATCCATTATTCCGACGGCGTGGATCATGCATACTTTCTTCCTCATGAAATTCAACCATTTCCGGTCTATTGAATAAAATGTTTTAAAAAATCGACGATACTAATCAGTTCTATTCATATATTTAATTAAAAGTGCGATCATTTATAAAATAAATAATTAATTGCAAAAAAGCCGATTTTATACATTTTCTGCTTCAAAAATGATCTGATCAGACAATATGTGTTTTCTGTATAAATTAATATGATATGCAGGACAATCCAGTAAAAATTGAGAAGAATGTGAATTAACCGATTTTTTCAGTTTCCCACTTTGGGATTCGAACCCGCGAGATAGTGCAACTTGGAATTTATTTGAAACGAAGCACGCTACCTTTAAAGTCACATTCCGGCAAATATAATTTTAATTAATTTGCACAAAAAATTGTAATATTTATTTCTTCTGAAGTCCTAAGGGTATATATTAATTATTTTCACTGTAAAAGAGATTTTAGAAGATTTCACTGAAGTTCAAAAGCATTCAAGTGATTAGAGATTCTTTATCACCATCATATTTTAATACCACCTAATTACGTCTCGAGATTATCTTAACTTTGTCTGGAAAATAATCAGCATGCATCACTAATTTGAAAGGATTTTAGGAGATTTTGAAATATTCGTAACCACGGGTTTTTAAGAGATACTTAAGTATTTTAACAAATTTTGAAGGGTTACAGAGAACTTTTTAGGGATTTTGAAGATTTTAAGAAACTTAAAAAAATTGAATGGAATCTAAAAGATTTCACTGGATTTCTAAATATTTCAAGGAATTTTAACGGATTTTAGGAGAGTTCAAAAGGTCCCAAAAATACCTAAAACTGTGGATATTAAGGGGGGGGCATTATAAATGATTTTTAAGGATTTCGAGATATTTTAATGGATTTTAAAACATTTCAATTAATTTTAATATATTCTTAAAAATGTCAAGGATTTGAAAAGATTTCATGGAATCCCAAAGAATATTAAGTAATTACCACTGATTAAAAAGATTTCAGAGTTTTTTGTATTATTTGAAAATAATAAATGAAATTTAAAGAACTTTTAACAATTTCAAGCTTTTTTATGATATTTAAAAAATTTTAAGCGAATTCAAGAATTTTGAAATATTTCACGGCGTCTCAAAGAATTTTAAGGAATTCCCACGGATTAAAAAGATTTCAAGGGTTTTTGTATTTTTTGGAAATATTCAATGAAATGTAAAGAATTTTCACCAATTTTATAGGATTTTAATGAGGTTTTGCAATTTTAGGCTATTTCAAGGATTTCAAGAGATTTCACGGCATCTCAAATAATTTTAAGTAATTCCCACGGATTTAAAAGATGTCAAGGGTTTTTGTATTATTTAGAAATATTTAACAAAAATTTAATCAATTTTAAGGGATTTTATGATATTTTGAAGATTTTAAGCGACTTCAAGAATTTCAAGCGATTTCAAAAGATTACACGGATCCTCAGAGAATTAGACAAAATCTCCCGCATTTAAAGGTTTTTAAGGGTTTTTGTATTAATTGAAAATATTGCATAAAATTTAAATAATTTTTACTGATTTTTAAAGATTTTTATGAGATTTTGCAATTTAAAACTATTTCAAGGATTTCAAGAGATTTCACGGAATCTCAAAGAATATTACGTGATTCCCACGTATTTTAAATGTTTCAAGGGTTTTTGTATTATTTAGAAATATTTAGTTTATATATTTTTTTAGTTTTAGTTAATAAAATTTAGTTTTAGTTTGTTTTTAGTTTTAGTTTTAGTTTTGCTGGTAAAATTTTACCAATTTTAAGGGATTTTATGATATTTTGAAGATTTTAAGCGATTTTAAGTGATTATACACGGAATCTCAGAGAATTAAAAAAAATCTTACGTATTTAAAGGTTTTCAAGGGTTTTTGTATTATTTGAAAATATTTCATGAAATTAAAAGATTTTTCACCGTATTTAAAGGGATTTTTATGAGATTTTGCAGTTTTGAGCTGTTTCAAGGATTTCAAAAGATTTCACGGAATCTCAAAGAATTTAAAGTAATTCTCACGAATTTCAAATACTTCAAAGGTTATTTAAAAAGATTTCAAGGATTTTAACAGATTTCATGGAATATTACAATATTTTAAGGTATTCCCATAATTTGCATTTTAATGAAATTAAGAAAGATTTCACCGAATTTAAAAAAAAAATTGAAGAGATTTAATGGGTTTCAATGGTTTCACAGAATTAAAAAAAAAAATTTGAACGGATTTAGAGGAATTTTAATGACTTTTAGAAAACTTTAAGAAATTTAAAAATATTTTAAGGGATTTCGAAACATTAAGAAAAATGATAAAATTTTAAAAAAATTTCACGGAATTTCAAAAAGTTTGAAGAAATTTATATACTTTTTAAAAAGCTCAATATTGCTTTAAAATGATGTCAAAAGATTATGTCATAGCATGCATATGAGATCATTTTTTCTTTTGAATTTTTCCACATCATTTAAACAATTTGTTAAGGATTTCCAAAAATTCGAAAAGTATTTATAAAACTTTTAGGAATTGCAAAGTTTTCAAGGATTATTTACTATTTGTGTATCACCTGCTCTTTACTATATTCAGTTATTAATTATATATTTACCTTTGACTGGAATTTCTAGATAGAGAATGGCTAGCCCCAGATTAGATCATATAATTTGCGCCACATTACAGTCTAGACAGTCTAGTCTTAGGCTAGACACTTCAGTCGAAGGTGAATAAATAGTACATTGTATGTATATACACACACATACACATGCACACACACACACACACACACACACACATATA
>JAAAKG020135040.1:0-36387 GCA_010014905.2 Druon quercuslanigerum
TAGGTCTAAAATGAACTTAAAGAGAACTTAATAGTACCTAGAATGCTCTAAGTAGACTTCAAATTTCGACTCGGGTAGCCTCACAATAAAGTTCGAACATCATTTTCTCTTAATGTAGCTTCCCCTTCATCGTAATCTACTTCATTAATACAATTTTCAGTCCCTGAATTTCTAAATCGAAAACTACGGAAACTGCGATTTTTTCTGAAACAGTTTTCGATTTTTTGATAACATTTAGTCAAATATAAAACACAATGTAAAATAATGAGTGACAAAAAGGAAATGTAAATCCACATAAACATTTGTTTCCTTCTCAAATCTTCCGAACCGTTCATTTGCTCCATTAATTTTTCAATTACTTTGCCTTGTTGCTCATTCTTATCCTTCAGATTGTTTAAATTTGTAGCCTGTATTGAAATTTTTTCTTCATGTTCATCGAGCATTTTCTTCTGATATATTACATTTTTTAAATGATCAGCTTGCATCTTAACTTGCTCCAACGGAATTCCTCTCAATTTTAAATATTCTGGTTCCAAATGCGAATAATTTCCAAAATCGTTGACAAAAATACCATCTAAGGAAACATTTAATTTTTGCAGATATTCTTCAACATCTTGTAGAATAATAACTTTCGGAATATGAGGCTTTTTTTCAACGTGATGTGGATTATTAAAAGTTTCGTGTGGCTTCAAAAAAACATTATTCGATTCTGCAAAGCAGGATTTGTTCAGTTCTAACCATCCATAATTTTCGAGACTAACTTCTACAGAAATTGGTTGTTGATTTACTTCATTCCCAGGACAAACAACATTCATTACTTCAGATTTGGGAGTACTAAAGATCCAGGCATTATTATTTATTTTGTACCAGAATGTTCTTTTAGATTTTATCAACTTAATAGGACATTTCAGAAACACGTCATTCTTCCCAGTTATAAGTGAATTTTCACAAGTGTTATCAAATTTAGAACTACTTGATGGATACCAAGATGAACAAAGTTTGAAATATTTAGTAGTTTTACATTCTTGGAATTGCTGCTCAGTTAATAATAGATATGGAATATTACGAAATCTAAGCACTATATATCCAGCCCGTGGCTGAGTGAAAAAGTACAAATCTTTAGCTGCTACTTTAATCGGAAATGGTACAATTTTGTAGATAAAACTAGGTTCTGGATACTCTTCTGTGTCAACCAGAGGTACCAACATTTCAAAAAGTAGTGTTCCATTGATCAGACCCACCCTCAAGTCACTAATATTGATGATTTCTTCATAATTATGAATTTCCGGTTCGTATGGCCAACTTACATTCTTGAAAGATAACGAGGCATTCTTCAAGACATCTATTAGTTCCCTAGGCGGTAAAATTTCTGGGTATAATTTACCCATCCTGGCAAAAAGGATGGCTGTAGTCAAAGTGCTTATTTCCTGTGTCCACTGTTCAAAAAGTACGTAGAATTCATTTAGTCTGAACTCGTCATCGAAATCAGAGAAGGTTGGAAAAAGTGTCCCAAAAGTAGAATTAACAACAACCGTTTGGTTGTCTATCTTTTTGATTCTGGCACTGGAATTTAAGAATGGAGTTATATATTCATTATAGTAAATAATATCTTGGTCATGGAATGTTCCAAACAGTGTAATTATCACACTAGAATTGATATCTTCTTCATTGTTTATTCCTAACATGTTGAAGGCCATTGTTCGCTGCTCTTTGTATACTTTGGAGTACGTCTTCAAACTTGTGCAGCTGAATTCGAATCTTTCACAATAGGAGGAGAACGAAGCCTCCAAAATAAGGTTCTTCCTTATGTCAAGAAATGTGATGATTCTGTATCGGTCATTGTAAAAATGAGCTTGCTCCATTTCTTGAAAGTAAACTCCAGCTTTGTCATTAAAGTTGCCAATATCATAGTTAGGTGATTTTTTTATTAGATTTGAATGAACGTATCCCAGGGTTAAGAAGATTCTGAAATAATTGAAAAAGTCGTCTATATAAAAGAATATTCAATGTTCATTAGGGTGGGTCGAAAATTTAATAAATAGCAAATTTCTTTAGATAAAAATGATACCACACAAAAAGTAGTTGTTCAGGACATGTATTATTATACTATTTTTAAAAACGTATAATAGTTATGGGGCATGTTCTTCAAACTGTAGTAAATTATAGTAATATAAGATCCTATACTTGGCGCAAAACTATGAGCCAACATATTGCGTAGTTATCGAGCTATGTGCGAACTTGTAGTTTGTACGCTTAGCTCTACAGATAATTTTTCAAAGAAATGTTATTGGGTATAAGCCGAAGAAAATATAGTTTGTAAGTAAAGGATCTAAAAGAAAATTTTATAAGCTTTAAAATGGTGGTTAGCATATTTAGAAAAATGTGTTTTATTTCCATAGCTTTTTATTTAATTGAAAATTGTAATTCCGAATATCTCATTATACGTATCCTCAGAGTTTGATAATATTTATATTAAAAGAAAGCTTCGATTTTCTAGTTTATAACCCTGAACGGTTTTAATGGACACTTCATTATATTCTGAAATATCAATTAAAATAATTATATAATTTCAAAACTCCACGAGTCTAAATTCAGAACCTAACAAAGTTGTATCCATTTTCAGTGTTATAAACTAGAAATTCTAAGCTTTCTCTTAATATGCATTTCATAAAAATTTTGAGAATCTGCTTAGGGGTCATACTTAAAGTACGCAACTGTTTATTACAGGCCTTCTCAAGACCCCCCTCATACTGTGCGTAATTTATGGTTTCCAAAAATTATATTTTTAATATAGTATCGTTTATAAACGGATTAACACAATATCTGAGATAAAAGTTAAACCAAAATTTATTTGTGTATTTTAGACAAAAAATGACTTTACTACCATGAAAGATGACTTTTTAACAAAATACTTAAGTTTCCAACAAAATAATTAAAATTGTAACAAAATAATTTAATTTTTATCCTAAAAAGATAAATAATCAACAAAAAAGTGTAATAGTTTGTATTCTAATAAAAAACTGGAATTTCAGTTAAAAAATTGATTTCAAAACCAAAAGCACGATTTTTCAAAAAATAAAGATTTTTTAGCCGTGAAAAAAAGAAAGTTTACCTAAATTTTTAAACCCTTCAAGCCAAAAGTCGAATTTTCTGTACAAAAATTAAATTCTGAACCAGAAAATATTTCAGTTTGACTTCTAACATGAGTTTTGTATGTGAAGTGAATTTTTACGAAAATACTTGAGTTTTCAACCCAAAAAGATGAATTATTAATTAAACAGTTCAATTTTTTTAACCAAAATGATGGCTTTCTAATAAAATTGTTGAATTTCCTACCAAGCAGTTGAATTTTTGTCTAAGAAAGATGAAAATTCCACTCATGTGATAAATTTTTAATTCAAAAAATAAATTTAAAAAAAAACAGTTGATTTTTCACCAAAAAAAAAAGATTCCAGTTGACTTTTAACACCACAATAAGAATGACAAACTATAAGCAAATTTTATATGAAATAGTAAGCTGAATTTCCAACAAAACAGTCATATTTTCGAACAAAAATGATGAATTTACTTTATCATTTAATGTATAATTAATCTCTAACTTAAATTTATAACCTAAACGATAATCTTCAGGACCGTAAGACCGAGTAAAAAAACCTTATTCAATTTTGAAAGAATATAATATCAGGGTTAACGCAAAATATAATTTTAAAAAGTCCCTAATGTTTCTCTGAACGATTTTACATTTTCCTTGACCATTAATAAATAATTAAAGATCAGAATCTTAAACTAATACAATTTTAAACCGAGAATCTTTTCTAAATAAAATAAAACAATTTCAAATTAAAATTAAAAATTTTCAAATTGATTTTTCTTGAGAGTTGTTTCAAGTTATAGAAATTCCCTGACTTATGCACGATCTTTTTTCTAAATCCCTGACTTTTCCTTGACTTTAAGGTTCCTTATTAGCATCGTAAAGCTTGTAAAATTTCCATTCCGATCATTTGGTTATAAACAGTTTTTGGTTTGGTTGTGATTCAATAATATATCATTAGAAAATGTTTTGAATCTAAAATGAGGTCCTATGAAGAAAATCCAGAAAACTTTGTTTTGGGCAGTGCACTTATATGAAAGGGAATTTCCGTTTAAAGTATTAAAGGCTAAATAGTTTTTGTCGATATCCATCTAAGTGTAAGGTTCCATCTGTATTTTAAATGAAGTGCTGGAAAAAGATGTGTGTGTATAAAAAATACATCTTTTAATATTTTTTCTGTGTAAATTTTCTATTTGAGTCAGTTAAAAAAAAAGGAACACTGAAAAAATCGGTTGCGAAAGAATGAAAAACAGACAGAAACTTTTGTTTAGGGCAGTAAATGCCACTTTTTTAGAGTAAATTGTAATATGAGCTTATACAGTAAAAAGCAGTAAGCATGCATTTTATCGGGTATGTAATAGAATTGTACTTCAGAACAAGCCCTTTCAACAAAGCAGATACTTCTGTATTATTTCATTTCAATTAACTTTTATCATGCGAACATCATGGGCTCATAAGATTAGAACCTCAGGAGTGGGATTGTCTTGGGCCTCTTCTGATGGGAATTCGATCGCGATAGTGAAACGAATCAAACGTTCCGAAACGTTCTGCTTGAATCTTCTTGAATGGCGATTTCATGAGAAACGCGAAGTGCTTCAATAAAAACTTAATTCGGATTAAACTCAATTGTTTTAAATTATTGTCGAGATACCATTCGGCACAGGTTATGCATGTGTACTTTACCCCAAAAAGAGCCCCTGACGATCAGGGGCCGTTTTTGATACTGTATTTTTCATAGTTTTCATTTCTAACAACTCCTTCCGCCAAACTGCCTTTACAAATAACTCACTATAATTATTTTCTCGAACAATAATAATTAAAATTCATTTTTTACATAAAAAAAGGAAAGTGCCTATGGACATATTAATTTTCAGCTCACTATTTTAATGCAAACGATTCAATTCGAGTCAGAAACTCATTAAAATAACGTCCAGAGGCATTAGTTTAATTAAACGAGTTTTAAAATTTGTAGAAACAAAATCACTGCATTAAATTCATATCTTCTTCATTTGGGATACTTGAATATATTGAACCCATTTTTTATAAGGAAATGAATGTAGGATTATCAGCATTTAAATTTTTCTTTTTTTGGACAAGGATGAAATATAAATATTACAGCATTGACTTTTTTCTGTAATACTTTCCAGCCTGAGAAACCTGAGAACACCATGTGTCTTTTATACCGGAGGTTGATTCTAACAGAAAATGAAATCTATTTCTTGAAAATGTGGAAACCATGCATTACTTTATTAATATTTACAAAAGCAATAGAAAATTCTCGTCGCCCGGCCCACTGTTTGTACATTGAATGTGAATATTTTCAAAATAATATTTCGGCTTATATTGTCTACAAAATAAAAAACTGTTTTTTAAACTAAAAATAAATAAATTCTCCTTAGATCTGTGGGAGACGAATTTTAAAAGAAGTTTATCTTCTTTTTTTTTATTTAAGTATGAACTTTGCAAAAATTATTGTTATAAGTTTACAATGACTAAGCAATGCACAAATTGTTTAGTTTGGAGTGACATAAATGTGTCATTGATAAATGCAGATTTGCAAAATGCTAATTGAGAGTTTATAATTAATGCATAATTTTCTGTAATGATTTTGAATATTTATAAAGTGACTTTTGTCTGTAATCCATTTTGAAGTAATGTAAGAGCATAATGAAAATATAAAATCTCACTATTCATTGTTATAAACAAATAATATAGACACATGCTGAGTTTAAGAAATTTTTTAAAGGTTTAGGTACATTTTTCGAAATTTTGAGAAACATTGAAATTTTTGAAAAATGAGAATATTATTATAAACAAATACGCAGAGTAGGTCAACTAAAAGTTGTGGGAAAGGATTGTAATATGCTCTGTATTTCGATTTCTTCTTGGCTAGAATTTTTTATTTCAGATGTACGAGCTCTTTTTCTTCTTCATTTAAGGCTGTTGGTACAGGGTGCACAAAAATGTCGAACTCTATGAAGCACTTAAAACTTACAAACGATCGACCATGATGCGGTTTAAAAATGCATTTTGAAAATTTTGTAAACCCCTGTAGGTGTTTGACGTTGGCGTTAGTGGGAATAAGCTGATGCTCTTTTGAAAAAATCCGGTAACTGCTCAAAAATAATAGCAAAGTGGTGTAGCAATGACGTGAACTGCTCATGGAACCGACTGACAGTTGATGGCCTTGATAGCTCAACCATACTTGCTCGTACTCGCAAATGCACTGTCGGTGAAAGCCGCATCTGTATTGGCTGGAATTTTAAATTAAAATGAAAAATCCAATTTGTATTTTTCTGTTTGTAATTGTTTAATGACATGTTTTACTTGATCTCATAATAAGAAAAGTGTGGTAATTGATAAAAGGATGCCGCTGTGAGTTTGCTGATAATAATGGATAATAATTTCGCAGTTAAAACAAAAAAATTATTGAATTATTAACATATCTTGACGTGTTTTAACGTGTAAAATACATATGAAAATGGCGCATTATCTAGAATCGTATAAATAATGTAAGTATTGAGCATTCTATTTGCGCTGTATAGAACAATAATAATACTGACATTCCCAGAATCTAAACCACTCTCAGAAAGATACTCAGAGACCTGAGAAAAGTTGATATTACTAGAGTCTGATGCATAGAATAATTTTTGTTATAATTATTTGTACATTGAAGCTCTTAATGCGCACTATCTCGATATGCAAAATTTAAGGAATCTTTGTGAATGAGGGCGATGATTTTAAAATATCTGCAAACGGTTGTACATTTTGTTATTTCTAATGAATTAAAATTCTTTCCTTATTTCTAAGATTCAACGTAATGCTCCATCTCCGTATGTTTTTTGCACGTTACAACACAGCATTATACATAAATATTTCAATAAATAATTTTTAAAAGCGGCTACACTTTTCCTATTCCGAGTCTTTATTATTCTAAGGAGAAATTTAGTTTGCATTCAAATATCAGTGATGTTGTTGCATTCGCTAATCATTGCGACATGCCAATAAATAATGAAAAAAAGAAAATCGCAAATTGTATTTTTTAATCTTATTTAAAATTCCCGCCAATAACGATGTGACTTTTACCGACAGTGCATTTTTGTAATACGATCAAGTACGGTTAAACTATCAGCGCCATCAGCTGTCAGTCGGCTGCCTGCACAGTTCATGCCGTTCCTAACCATTTTGATCTCATTTTTTAGCAGTGACAGGATTATTTTGGAAAAATCAGAGACTTACCACCACTACCACCATCACGGAACCCCTTTTAAGGGTTCAGTAAATTTACAAATTGCATTTTTAAAACCTCAAAACCGCATAATCGCCGGTCGTTGGTAAGTGTTGAGTGCTTCATAGATTTCGCCATTTTTGTGCAACCCGTTCCAAGAGCCTTAAGGCATCTATATCATACAAATTTTCATAAATATTATTGGTTAAATAAAAACATTTTGTAGGTTAGGAGTCAATATTTGGTTCGAAAAGTTTATGTACAAATACAAATGCAATAAATATAAATTGCAGGAAAGTATGAAGATTTAAATTATGATATTTGAGAAATTCATATTCAGAAAATGATTAAAAACCCAGGTCAAAGAAACATGCATATATTTTCTTTTTAAGAAACATAAATATAATTTTTTAAAATAATTTTTTCTCACAAATATAAAAAAAATATTATTTCAAGAGAATGTGTCAAGATTTTTTCAACGAAATAAGGGATAAAGTAATATGAGTGAAAAGATATTTTATTTCACACTTAAAACCAATATCTACAAATAAAAAACAAATCATTCATATGTTCTGTGCATCGTCATGCTTTTGTCAGAGTAATTTGTATCAAAATATTTTCTTTGGTTTTCGATTTATTACAAATTCTTAGACAAAATAATAAAACCCTGCGCAATATTTTGTCTTTTTAACCTTGGCATAGTCAAATGTAACTGGTATGGATTGATGCGAATTTAGGTGAGAAGAAATCGAATAAATTCAGATTCTCGTGTTTTTGCACGACTGCATGCCATGAACGGAAAATTTTTATCATATCTTGAAAACCGTTGAACGTATCTTCTTTTAAGTAGAAAAGTACATTCTTTTTTATATTCCCTGTAAGCAACGAACTTGGCATAATAAATGTCTTCCAAATCGACGGGACTAATAAGTTACCCAGCAGTTCGATACAGGCCATTTGTTTCACATTATTCAAAGGATCCGTATGTAAGGGTGGTAAAGTTAATTCCATACTAAGACTGGTTGATGAATACTAAAAGTATTTCTGGCATTTTTTTCTGGGCATACTGACCAAATTAGCTGGAGAAGCTTCAACAGTGACTGGTGCTGCAGTTAGTTTAATTGTTGGCAGTGGCAACATTGGCTTGAGGTATTTGAGTAGACAATGGCGCAGCAGTTAGTCGCAAATTTCATACATTGCGAATACTGAGTTTGCTTATTAGCAGGGCGTGAAGCGGCTTTAATCTCTATTATTATGTGTTTTTTACACGATAAGTAGACAGCACTGTCATCGAATATTTACATTTATCAAGAATAGTGTAGCTATAACCTCATATTTTTATTATTCGCCTTCATGATAATAATAATGCAAAACTGGTACCAGCGATAGAGTTTAAGCGAGTCGTTTTATTATTTCTGGATATTATGCATGTCCTAAATACCAAGCCACCGTCATGGCATATGCACAAAATCCTACTGCCCTAAGCCTTGCGCGGGAGAGCCTGTGGGTGGGTTATAAACATTCTTTTTTATTTTATCTCTGAAACCTGGCACCATTCTTTATTTTTAGATTTGTTATTTTGAACAAATTTGGATTTGGTTTGATAGTCTTCTTTGGAACACTCATCTGCTAAAAAATACTATATAGTACTGCATTGATCTCTGGACTCAATTTTTTTTTGCTCTAGCAACCTTCGTTTTTTGAAATTTTTTCTTTTTGAAAGAAGAATAACCCCTGTATTTAGATAAGTCGTTGGAGTCAAAACTAAATCTTCCTATAACTGAAGCATTTCAACTCAATGTCCGGTATGCACAATATTAATTGGCAAATTGTAGGCTTTCTGAATACCGTAGGGTATATTAATTTTTGCGTAATTAATAATGGTCTGCATTATGCTTTTGTGTATATGTGGCACATTAGCAAAGAAATAGAGTCTGCGATCAAGATCTGCTCGAGGATGAGGATGTGGAATCAAATTCTAAATTTAATCTCAGGCAAATGTGTTCTGCTTTCAAAATTGTTTGTAAGATTATAAGTTTTGATAATATACCGTACAAACTAACATCAGTGAAATAGTATCTGACCACTTGCTTCCAGTGTGCACTGCACCTGTTCCCGTCAAAACATAAATAATAGCATGATTGGCTGTTCCATCAACACCATGTGGAAGAGTTACGTGACCTTAAAATTTTCTAGTTTGTCGATCAAACATTTTACCCTCTATTACAGTACACCATAACGTTCTAAGGCCGTACAGCTCGGGGAACTGTACGAACTTACAAACAGTCAACGCACGTATAAAGCAGGTATACGAGGCGACGCCGTACGACAGACGATTTGATGCAGTACCGAAAAGCAGTACGGCGCTGAAAAGGGATCGGCTCACGGAGGCGCTGATATCCCAAGAGTGAGTGTGCACGCCGAGACCGTAGTAACAACGACCGGTCTTACAACGCTCTGGTGTAACTTATTCAATTGCCACTGCACACTCGTTGTCAATTTCATTTATAAAACTGTCGGCTTTGTCTTTTAAGTACTGGAACACTTCTTTTCAAATTCCTTGGTTACATTTAATGTGTTCGATTTTCCTTCTTAGAGTCATGCGCGATCAAGAAAAGGAACCTTGTCTAAAAAATTGATCATTAACTGTATTTCAGCAAGTGCATTTTTAACGTAAAGCTTCCTTAACTGTTGAGTTAGACCATTTGTGGGGCTTTTATATTCCTCCGGTTTTTTGTCGCTTTATGAAAGTAAGTATTTGGTTTTGAATAAAAAAGGAGGTCATGATTCGTTTATAAGTATTATGCCCATCTCTCTAATTTTCTTTTCTGTTTTATCACAAGCTGCATTTTCTTCATCAAATTTCTTATCGCACGCTCCTGCGTCTCCAATAAATGTCTTGTCTTTTTATTATGCTATAGTGGAGTCTGCTTCTGTCAAATATAACAAATATATAAATAATATAGCAAATATGCCATATAACTATAATTCAAGATGTATTATTTAGAATAATCTTAAATTTTGGTTGGAACATTTTTAGAAAAGGAACACAGTTTGTTTTAATTTTACCGTATGATCAATTCCGAAAGTTGATTCAATAGCAGCACATTCAACTACTGAAATGGAAGCTCCACCAAGAGAAGACAAAATTGGTTGATCACTAACTCCTTGATCCTACGAAATGTAGAATAATTAAATTTTTTATTTTGAATTAGCATTTCACCAACATATGTATTTATTATACTCAGATACTGTTTGAATTACAATAATCTTTAGAATTCATTCACATGCACACCATTTTTTTCTTTACCCGCAGATTTTCTCTATTAAATTACGCAAAAGCAGATTTAACTACATTTGCAGAAGAGAATATCATTAACCAATTCAAATTAATTTAAGCTTTTATAGAACTATAGAACTATAAACTATTCTAGTTTCTCTATGACAATGAACAGAATTGTTCGAACCCTGTATCTTATCGTTATTTTTTGGTGCCTACAATAAAAAATTAACGCGGGTTACGCCTTTCTCAAACTAAACTAAATAAATATTCGTTAAAAGCAAAGAAATTATTTGAGTGACAGGACCTCCTTTTTGCATTAAATTTAAACATCGGTATTTAAAAAAATTACTGCTAGGTACATACCATTTTATTCAATTTTAGACAGAAGCAGTGTTAATTCGTTTTGTTTTCCTCACTGGTGAACTCTAAAATAATGTTGAAATTGCACCTTTTTTAAACTTCCTTTCATTATTAACGGTTTGCCACGTATGAGATGAAAAATATACCTATAATTAAAATGATTACAAATGAAGTTTTCCTTTTAACATACCCCATTTTCAGATGAATTATTGCAGTATCAAAACAGCAATTTACCATTTTTCAACACAAACGAATATGTAGTCAATATTTTTCTTTGAGAAGTAGGTTATACACAAGCACTTTTTTACTTTTTGATTGATCACAAAACTCGCCTAACACACTTGAGAAATCATAGCTTCAAAATAAGTAAACTAAGAAAAATAATTCACAGTTAGAAATGGGTCTTTATTACGCAGTTTCCATTTCGAATCCTTTTACCTAATTTCAAAATTTTAACGATGCTCCCTCGCTTACTGCCATGTATTGCGCTACACGTAATTATGAAAAAAAATTTAAGTTTTCGCACCGCAGTGAAATTTAAGTTCCGTTACCGTGATGGACATTCGAGGGTGAAAAGTGTCTTAACTCTCACTAGAGGATCTCTAGGAGAGACTATGCTATGGTGAAATCAATCCCAACCGACATTCTATGTTTGGATATTTGAAGCAGTGAATTTATTTGAATCTATAGAGACATGTATAAATCTCGATTCAGAAAAAGATAGAGGAGGGATAGACTGGGATAAATGCCTCTTATTCGCTTTCTCTTAGAGATAGAAGATAATTAATAGTAATAGGATTTTTATTAGAGGTATGCAGTCGTTTGTTTGAATTTTTAATACAAATTTAGACACATTTGGAACATTGGATTTTCCTAAAAAGAAAGTCAAGTCGAATCTTTTAAATTGGACTTGTTCGAATATTCGAAAAAATTTAATTTAAAAGATTCGACTTGACTTACGGATTTATGTTTTTAAACAAAAATGAATTATTTTGGTTTAAAAAATTGCAATAGCTTAAGCAAATAAAACCGTTTTTATACACATTTAAATTTTTTTTCTATTTCAAAAAATCCAATTTTCCAAGTGTGTCTAAATTTGTATTAAAAATTAGAATAAAGAACTGCATACCTCTGATTTATATCTTTTTACTTCCAGCAGGGAAGAAATAATACACCATCTCAGGAATAAGCATACTATTATTCAATTGAAAAGTTGTTCAAAGTACTGAAAGCACTTTACGAACAAAAAAGCAGGGTATATTCGAGGGGACAGTGTTAACCAAAGGGCATTGTTAAATGGAAAACGGGAAGTATTAAACTTCGATTTCAGACAGTATTACATTTTTCAATAAAAATATTAAATGATCAATAATAAAATCGGTAATAAATAATTTTTGCATTGATATAAGTATTTGCACCAAAAGAGACAAATGTTATAGCACTTGACAAAATGTTCTCAAAACAATTCTGGAAATACCGATGATCGCAAGTCGTGTAATTTAAAAGTAATAATTTCAGTGCACGTATTTTCAGCATTACAATAAGGAGAACTGAATTATTCAGCAAAATATTGTAAAAACATCTGTAGAAATACAGATTATTGCAATTCCTTTCATTCGACAGTGATAACTTTAATGACCCTTTTTTTCAGCATTACATTGAGGAAAACTGAATCATTCAGCAAAATATTGTCAAAGCAGCTCTGGAAATTCCGATGATCGAAATTCGTTCCATTCGACAGTGATAACTTTAATGACCACTTTTTTAGCATAACATTGAGGAAAACTGAATTATTTATCAAAATATTGTCAAAACATATCTGGAAATATCGATGCCGTAATTTTCGGATTAAATTCGAAAATAGAAACTTTAGTGACCCTTTTTTAGCATGTTAAGAAGGCATTAGAAGATACGAGTACCTAAACCATTCATACATATTTTTGGAGTAAAAACCATTATGCGAATCTTACTTAAGACTTTGAAACAAATAAAATTGGAAATTAAATGTTGAAAGACTTAAAGTGAACATAAGAAGAATTTAATCTCTGAAATGGACAATAGGAGCATACTCAATAATTGTTGTTTTTACCTATATATTCTGTCGTTAGAAATTCTATTATTCTTAAACATGAAAAACTTTGTAAAATGTTTCAAGAATTATAGTTTATATATGAAAATACAGGCCGAAGAAGTAAGACTAATTATATATAGTAAGGAGATTTTGCATTTAAATTGTATAAATATAACACATTACATATCAACAGAAATGCATCATAACCTTTTTGATAATAAGTACAACTTTACTATTTGAACTCAAGTATTGAAATAAAATGAAATTAGAGGTTTTAAACAATTTTATTTTTATAAGAAAATATATGCACTACATATTTAATCAGAATTAAGAAAATCAATAAATTTTTATAAGGATAAAAACTTTCTTTTCCATTAAATTCAGCCTTCTTTCGTTTTGTTAATTGCTTCTAATACTTTAATGACCTCTTCAATTGAATGATAGTTTGCCTTTTCAAGATTTTATAGGCTAATAAATGGAAGTTAGAAACCATACAGGAATAATGATTTACTAATACTGTAAAAATGAAAAATTTAATGATTGTCATAAGAAATTATTTCTGGGTACTAGTAACACTTTGACAATACTTCCTTGTCGCTAGGAACTATGCAATCACTTTTAATAAAACTCGTATCATATGAGATAATAAGAGTTTGAACAAGGTTTAGAAGTTAAAGCGATTATAATTTTAATTGTTATTAAATTATAAAGATTCAGTATCGAATTATTTCATTATCAAGGTATTTTAAAAGTATTTTATACTTTTCTGAATTTACACCCATGAAAAAAAACACATGACAATTGTGAGTGTTCTCTGTTTTGGTGATATTCACACTTCACTCTTATGTACCTATGATAGAATAAGCAAAATGACTTCCGTTTCCGGCATGAAAGTGTTTTTGGAGTGTGAGATGTTATGTCAAATATAACAGAAGCGAAGAGGTAGGTGATAATTTGTTAGCTTGAGACTCGTGGTGGGCTGGGATAGGTAGGTAGAGAGAAGCACGGGGGAGGATACGGCTGTAGGGTGGGGTAGCGCCGTGAAGAGAGAATTTACGAAAGTTACGTAAGGCAATACGGAAAGAGGTTACTTGGATCGGTTCGATGGGTGACGGGGACAGCGATAGCAAAAGAGAAAGGAATTCGGACAAAGAATTATCATGCACGCCAAAGCGTGAGATAAAAATGAGAGGACAGTACAGAGCCACTCATAAATAGAAAGAGACATATGACGGAGAGAGGAAGTAGTAAAGATAAGGTATAAGTAGGATCCACCTAAAAAAATCAGAAAGTGTACTGAACACCACCGGTACTGAGGATATATGAAGAAAAGCAGGAGAAAAGGGAAGGGGAGATAAAGAAAGAGATTCGGCGAGAAATGGCCGAACTTTGGAAATAAATGAGGAAATGTGAAGAAGTCAGAAAAAAGATAGAGAAAAGGATGCAGAAGTTGGAAGAATGCCTACAAAAGTCGGAAGAGCCTGATGAAAAGGTAGAAAAGTTGGCCTGCTAGCCTTAAAAAATTGACTTGCTTAAACTTCCATTTTCACAGAATTTTCTTACAACTTACTGTTTAAAAATTAACATCCATTCACACATTATCTCTAAGCCGACCTTGCCTTTCTCGCATCTCATCGCCTCGCACGCATGTCGCTACTTTCTCGCCTTGCACGCATGATGCTAATTTCTCGCTTTGCTATTTGTAATCCATTCATTCTAAAATACCTTTACTTTTCCACCTCCATTCTCCCACCCCTACGCCTGTTCTCCTTCGCCCACAAGCATTCCCTAATCATCTAACTTCTCCCCTATTCTAAAAATTTCTCCTTATATTTACACGATCGGCTTCCCGTTATAATCCCTAAACTCGTTCTTCCTGTTTCCCTCCTGACAATATAGTTCGGCGTATTCCTTGCTAACCCCAGTGTCCACTTTACATACCTCTCCTGTATCCTATTTACCTCCACACTTATCTTCCACCCCCACATCTCCACTGCGTAAAATAAGACACTCATCAGTAGTGAATCCAACAATTTCATTCTCCTTACGAAATTATCTGCAAACAATCTCTTTCCCAGCTCCCACACTTGCCTCATCACCACATTTGCCCTTCTCACTCTTACTTTTATATGACCATCCACTTCCCTATTCTTTCGAACCAGGAAGCCCAGGTACACAAACTCTTTCGCCTCCTGGACAGCTTTTCCCTTCCACTTCCCCTACCCTCTCTTATCTTTCATCCTCCTTTCCTGAAGACCATAAGCTCTTTGCTAGCAGCACTATGCCATCTGCATATGCGAGTGACATATCCTTTCCCCCCTAACCCTAACTTCTCCTACCACTCCGGCCGCTAGCTTACTTTCCACGTCTGCGATTAAAATTGCAAACAGCGTTGGACTAAGCGGGTCCCCCTGCCTCAACCACCTATCCATCCAGAAACCTTCAGAGATTCCCTCCCCTCCTGACACCCTATCTTTCGTTTCCTCATATACCTCCTTGACCCTCTCGATTAGTCCTGTCTCCACTCCCCTCTCTTCCATTGCCTCCCACAACCTCCCCCTATCCACCGAAGGGAACGCGCCTTTTGGGTCTACAAAAAACGCACACACTTTGGCACCCTGTTTGGCTAGTTCTCTATCCACCACCTGTTCCTAAAGTCCGCCAACGTCTACAGCAGTATGCCTTTCCCCTCAACATCCTTCCTCAGCCTATTTTCCAGCACCATCGCGTATATTTTGTACGCCGTATTCATTAGTGTAATTCCTCTATAATTTTGCTGCCTCTCTATCCCCTTTTTTATTCACTAGTACAATCAACCCCTCCCTCCACCCTCTTTGGAGAACCTCCGCCCGCTATACTTTTCTCACTACCCCCTGCAGCTTTTCCCTTACCTCTTGTGTGCCAAACAGTCATGCTTCGTTTTCTACACCGCCTAGCCCTACTGCCTTAGACCTTTTCAACTTTCTTATTTTAGAAGGAAATCACAGAAGCCAAGACGTGCTATAATTATTAAAAAATTGTGTACAGTCACTTTAGGACAATTTGATGTTAAATCATATGAAGACTTTCAGATATTTTTATGATATTAGGTTCTATTTTTGTAATTATTTGTAAAACCGTAAATTATAAGTATCAAGCGCATTCATGGCCCGAGATTTTGAACAGTGCTACCTATATTTAGAACGCGTTATTACCGCTGACTAGCACTCCATGCAATATATACTCTACGTCTAGTATCAACCATTGACCTCAAATTTGGCATGTAGAATGCAACTTCCCATGGCTGAATACGCAGAGCGACCCTGCTAAGACAGGGCTAGCCAGTGATATTCCACATGCAAAACTCAGCCTAGAGCAGAAGTAAACGAAACTGAAAAATGAAATATTCCCATTATGTTTCGTGTTTACTTTCTTAGACATTCAACTGAACTTAATAAACATAATTTTAATAGATTGTTACGATCCGTTCCGGGATTTGTCGATTTCCCGAAATATTACGGACAGTATCGGCCACCTATACTTTATATATTAATATTAGGCCTGGCGAAAGTTTAGAATCAATCCAAACCAATTCGAATTTTACTTTGAATCTCATTTGTTAAAAAACGGTTTAAAATTAATCCAACCCAATCCGAATCAATTCGAGACTTCTATACGAAAGCATCTGAATGAATCCAAAGCAAATTTTCAGTCCGAATAAATCAGAATCAAGCCGGATCCTGATTGGTCTATACCAAATATTCAATCCGACTGAATCGGAATCAAACCAAACATCTGATTCCGGATTGAGTCTGATTCATGTAGAACGGAAATTTACTTCCGATTCGTTCAAATTCATTTAAATAGAAGTCTTTGATAGAATTGAATTGGGTTGGATCAATTTTTAAGCGGTTTTAAACAAATGAGATTAAAAGTTTTTCGCATTGGTTGAATGAATGCCGATCTGAAACTTTCGACAGGGAGACTTGGAAGAAGAAATGATATGTGCAGAATCTTCAAATTGGAAAAGGAAATATTGGAATATTTATGGGAAGTATGTAGGGCAGGAATGGAAGATAAAGAAAGCTGGAAAGTGGATGTCGTAAAGATTCCAGGGGAGGATGGATTGGGGTAAAAGTGGATGAGGGATTTGGAGGGCCACAGGGTAGATTGAGAAAGAAGTAAGGAATAGATGTAAAAATCGAAAAATGGTGGTGCAAGAAAAGTGCAAGAAAAAGGAAATAAAAGTCGCTTAGATTACAAGCGTAACCATTTT
This sequence comes from Druon quercuslanigerum, assembly GCA_010014905.2. Classification (NCBI taxonomy): domain Eukaryota; kingdom Metazoa; phylum Arthropoda; class Insecta; order Hymenoptera; family Cynipidae; genus Druon; species Druon quercuslanigerum. Next base: position 17,289 of record JAAAKG020135040.1, read on the forward strand.
TAAGCAATGTCGATTACCGGAAAGCTTTCGATTCGAACTCCCATAGACTTATCATCTGTCTTTAGAAAGCTTAAAGGTTCATCCGCAAATCGTGAGGTGATTAAAGAGATTGATGCCGCTTTGTAAAACCAGATTTATTATCTCATCTGCAAAAAATCATGTGCGATGGATGATCTTAAGATCTATGCTAAAAATAAAGAGCAACTACGACTAGCTCTAGGGATTGTCGAACGATGCACTATTAAAATTGGAATGGTATTTGGGTTAGAAAAATGCGCCAAGGTTTATTTAAAGCAAGAAAAATTTAATAGCATCTCTGAAGACCCTGAGCTCGTCGATAGAAGCGCTATACGACACATTTTCACTGGAGAGACCTCCACATTCCTGGTCGTGTCACAGAGCCACATTCAGGATGTAAAATCTGCAAAGGATAATCTCCAGAGCAGATAAAATCGTCTCAACCCGCAGATTTGGTCTTCCGAACAGACGTAGAGTAATAAAGTATCCGCAATAAACATATTTGCCGGCCTAGTCGTACTCTATTCTTTTAGAGTGGTTTCTATGGACGAAGAATGAGCTCAGATCGCTTGATATCGGGACATGAAAGTTTATGCACATAAAAAAAGCATGCATCTTAAGTTCCGCGACTCTTCATCTCACGCCGGCAAGGTGGTCGCGGAATACTGAATCTTTAATGTCTTCACAACAGGATTATTTTTGGTACAGCACATAGAGACGCAAATGGAAGAGACCCGCTTCTTAAAATGGTCAGGAAGCATGAAGAAGTGGACAAAGGAGCGTTTCTGTAAAAAGCAGTGGAGGAGGTTGCTGAGACACTCGGACTTCACTCAAGTATCAGGGGTGAGCAGAATGCAATAAATCTTATCTATCTCGAGTACTCACTCCTTAAACCCCGTATTAATTAAAGGAGAAAAACTTTTGTGAACAGTATCTCGATAAGAGGATGCACGGCATCTTCCACCGACATCTGGTGGATCAGTCAACGTCGTGTGAACCAGCTTTTGCGTTTCCAAAATCACCCGGATTAAAGTCGGGCACGGAGGGTTTTGTTTTGGCATTACAGGATGGTATCATTTCCTCCTTAACATATTTTTCCTACATTTTGAGCCCAGACATTCCCGATGATAGCTTCAGGGTGTGCTATGCACACCCCAAACATCTAGGATACATCCTATCTAGTTGTCCAACTCATGTGGGAACAACCCACATTTAAAGACACAATGCGGCAATAAGAGTGCTTTATTGCCTTCTCTGTAACTCTTACGGCATTAACCTTAATATTGCTCCGCTAAACGCTCCTAGGGAAATATAGTTGATTGCCGAGAATGAGAAATACCGCATAAACTGGAAAAAAATATTCTCATTCTCGACAATTGTTTCTGATGCACACTCGAGCTCTGACATAGTTCTCCTTGATTTGGAGAAGCGAACCATGTTCGTTATGGAATTTTCGGCACCACCTAACAAAAATTTCATAGCCTAGGAGAATAAAAAAGCAGAGGTATAAAGACCTTATAAGGGAATTGCGACGATTGTAACTGGAATATTCTGTCAAACTAAGCGTCCTTATCATCGGCCCTCTTCGAGGTGTCAAGCTTTCACTGTTTAATACCCTGATGAGCAACCCTGCGTGTCAACAGTATGCTAAAAGACTTGCAGTGAAAATGCAGAAGGCTCTGTGTCCTCAAGGTTTACAAGACTTTTGCCGGATCGTCGTATTGATTCTGTCACAGACTATAACCACCCATCTCACGGTCGTGAGACGTGGTTATGGCTAAAGTTTACCGCGATTTCGCTGGGATCGGGTGCAGTTTTTCAGTTTAGCATCCACTTCCGGTGAAATCCTGCTGTTGTCCCAATGGCAAACTGTTGATTATATATATATATATATATATATATCAATTAGGCTCAATTAAACTCGACATTTTCGAAAAACCAGTAAAGATGCCACTAAAAAATGTTTTTTTCTTCTTCAAAGAATGCCTGATGGATTTGTATAGTTCTTCTTAAATGATGCTTCATCATTTTCTGAAACACCAGAGGTCGCGAATATTAACTCACTTTCTGTGATAACAAAGACATGCAAAGTAATCAAACGTTCAATTCGTGCTAAACGATGCAATTTCTGTCTAGGAAACGAGCAATCACATGTTATATTATATGAATGAAAGACCCTAAAATAATTGTTGAAAAAAATCAAAATTGTTTAGAGATATTTAGAATAGAAAATTTTTCTTATTTTGTAACTTTCATAACCTTGGTTATTTTAATGATTTTAAGGTGCCTTTTTTAATTATTCGTAATAGGACGGAGTTTGCAAACATATTTTTTAAACATAAAAATTTCAATATATTCTTGGATTTTTTAATAATTAAGTTTTAAACTAAATTTTCGGAAAAACAATCTTTTACTTTCTTCCTTTTCATAATATAGATGGCTTACAATGTCCCCGCATAGCCACCAAGAAACAGCCCTTCGTCGGTATGGTAGCCTGCGAACTGATATTCGTTGAGTGTTCCGCTCAGTGTGACAACCCCCTCAAACCGTGGGTTTAGAGTGATCGTGCTCGTGGCACTTTGGCAACTGGTGGTCACGAAAGTGTTTTAACGGCCTCTCGGGGACACCGGCTGACCTCCCAGAGTAATTAGTCTTACCCCTGCATGCGGGGCTCTGCAGGGGCGGATCTTTTCTTTCCCTAGCTGCTCGTGGGAACAAAAATAAATCACGCTAAATCTGAAAAAGAAGAAGGAGAAAGGTAGGTGGCGGAGAGGGGATAGGGGTTGGGTCCTAAAGGGTCTAACATAACCCTTTCCACCCAATCTGTCTCTCCGGCGAGCCAAACCCAGGCGGCGGCTGTGCTTCCAGCTCTTCAAAGAGCTAAGAGATTGACGGTTCCTCTGAGTGAGGCTATGGAAACGGGATCGGCGAATCAGTCCCTCAATAAAAAACGCCTCAACGATTCCCAGAAAAGGAGACTGAAGAGGCAAGCGTAGCGGGCTAGTATAGCAGCTGCGTTATCTGGCACATCGGCAACTACAGTGCCGATAACCAGAACTGAGGCACAGAAGCGGGGAAGAGGCAAATTGTCAGGCACAATAGGCCTCAGGAAGAGGACACAGCGGAAGAAGGACGCAAACACCTCCTTGTTGTACAAATTCCCGAATCTCAGGCGAGGGCTCTTGTGCTCCTCAATTACAGGCCCTTCTACCACTTTGGACAGGCCTACTTTAAAGTTGCCAGCCAGATGCAGGAGAAGCCTGTCGTCATACAAGGAGATCGGGATCAGACCTAAATGACTGCCCTCGGTCTAACCATTCCAATTAACTTGCACCACAGAAAAGGCGCCTCTGCAGTTTTGCAGAGTTTTGCATGGCTGCGAGGTACACAGGAATCTCGCTGATTCCGGAATCCTAGTTAGTACGGGGTGCCATTAGGGGTTTAGAGGGAGCTGGTTTTTGTTACACGGACTTCAAGGCGGCCAATCCATGGGCTTGCATACTGGCGAAGGGAATCAACGTGGTCCCGCTGCTTGAGCTGTGTTCCATGGATTTTATGGTAATAGCCACGGATCTAAAAGAAATAGGGAGTCTAGTCATGGGATCGGATTACTTTCTACATGACAGCGATACCAATCCACCAGTGGAGGTATGTACACTGGTGGAATACCTAATTACTGCTGATTTAGATATTCCTAATACGGGGAACACCCCAACGTTTCGTAACTCTTACAGGAAGGAAGTCATTGACATCACTCTCTGTACCGGTAGTTTTACATATAATATCAAGATCAAGGTGCACAGATCAATTAGAAACGTGGACACCCTGGAGATGGCCGCCGAGACTTTCACGAAAGCCATAAAATCTACTTATGAAAGTAGCTGTAGACCTTCAAGAGTCCGAAATGCTGTGAAGACACACTGGTGGAATGGAAAACTCGAAGAGCTTCGCACGGAAACCAGAGAGAGGTTTATATGTGCCAGTACTGGCAAGATGGGCAACCTTAAGACCTCATTCAGGACAATAATAGATGAACACAGGAGTGCAATACGTGTGGCAAAGCTTGACTGGATAAGCTGCTTTCTCGAAATCCGGATGCTATTCTCGGCGCTCTGAAATTACCCGGCGGGGGATTCTCAGAGTCGGACAAGGACACCTTGGCTCATCTAATCAAGGCACATTCTCCGGGTTTACAAAGTTAGGAGAAGAGGGGAGGACACCTCTGAGGCAATTAAAGTCGCCTGTGGCCCAACTGTGGCCCAATCGGCGGCTAGCCAGCCAGATTGTTACCTCTCCTGGGGTCAGGTGGGCCCTGATGTCCTTCAGTCCTTACAAGTCTCCAGTCCAGATGATAAATATCCAGTCCTTTTACAGAAGGCTGGTGAAATCATCATAGGACCGATTGTGAGACTTGCTAGGGCTCGTCTGACTTTTAGTTATGTTCCGGCGGCATAGAGGGGTGCCAGAGTAGTTTTTATTCCGAAAGCAGACAGGATTGGGTATACTTCATCCAAGGATTTCCGTCCCATTAGCCTCATATCTTTTCTACTAAAAACTGTGGAAAGACTTGTGGACAGATATATCCGCGATAAGGTCTTGTCCAGTAGGCCACTTCACAAGCATCAACACGCCTATAGGGCTAGTCACTCGACGAAGACGACCCTAAGCACAGTAGTTAACCTAATCGAAGGACAACTGAATCTAAAAGGCCTTGCGATTGGAAACTTTATGGACAATGAAGGAGTTTTTAACCACACCTCGGGATAGGCGATCAGGGCGACCATGATGTTACATGGAGTGCTAATGGCAGTTGTAAAATCGACCTGTCACATGTTGGCCAATAGAAACCCAACTAAAACTAAGAGTGGTACTACTTTCTACGAAACCGTTGACTTGGGATGTCCGCAGGAAAATGTTTTATCACCAGTGTTGTGGAGCTGGTTGTAGATGAACTCCTTCATTTGCTCACGAGTCAAGGCCATCACGTTACAGGCTATGAGGACGATATATATGTTATCGTGCAAGGTCAGCATCTGGATGCGCTCTTCGGAGTAATGCAGCAAGCACTATGAATAGTTGATTCTTGGTGCAAGAAGACTGGACTATTAGTCAATCCGAGTTTTATTCACCAGAAGGTATAAGTGGAGAACCACGAGTACACTGAAACTGGCAGGACAACAACTGAAAATCAAAGGACAAGTTAAATATCTAGGAGTAACCCTAGATAAGAAGCTGTCATGGAAAGAGCACCTAGAAAACAAGTGCAAGAAGCTAGCACCGTCTCTCTGGCTCTGTAGGAGAAAGATAGGAAAAAGATGGGGCTTAAAGGCGGAGACACTTATGTGGATCTACACAGCAATCCTGCGACCCAGGCTTACCTATGCAGCACTGGTCTGGTGGAGCAGGGTCAAACTGTCTATTGTAAAGGCTCAACTGGAAAAAATAAGGGGACTGATTCTGAGAGGCATTACGGGTGCCTCGAAGACGACACCCACAATGGATCTGGGGGCACTTACAGGTTCGTATCCCCTCCATCTCACCGTCAAGGCCGTAGCTGCGAAAGCGGCCTGGATATTAAATATGATAAAGGATAGCAGTATTTTGACAATAGTGCGGATACCTATCGATATTGCGAGGAGGTCCATTCGTCGCTATCTCTTCGACAAGAAGTATCGTATCAGTCTATCCACAAGAGTGGAATGTCTTAACTGTAAGGCACACCTGCCCAGTGATGGAGACAACTGGTTCACAGGTGGCTCCAGGAACAGGGAGAACGCAGAAGCCGGAGAATATCGTAGAAAGAATGGAATGGGTTTCACAATTGCTATGGGGTCCTATTCCACAGTTCTACAATTTGAAATTATGGCCATACTCCAGGGCTGCTGTCATGGCTCTGAATGGAATAACGACCACGTCATTACTAGTTTGGGAGTGCTTTGAGGCACTAAATAGGCTAGCGACAGACAACCGAGTCATTCAACTTTGGATCCCTAGACACAGTGGAATCAAGGGCAATAAGATGTCGGACAGGCTAGCTAAACTAGCAGTATAACAAAATTTTACTGGATCTGAACCAGTTGTAGGCATTTCCAGTAGGTTAGTTACTGAAGATATTAACAGTTGGCTAAACATGGAACATCAAAACGAGTGGAGTTCTGTCTCTGGCTGCAGAAAGGCTAAAATACTTCAAGGCTCCAAGCTAAACCCCCAGCGAGCGAAGGAATTACTCAAGTTTTAGAGAAAGGAAGTCAAAGTCCTAACAGAAATGTTTATAGGACACGGAAATCTCCGGTATTACAGACATAAGATAGGGTTTGAAGAAAGCACAGTGTTGACTGTGCGGAGAGGATAGTGAGACGTCTACTCATATCCTCTGTCACTGCCCTGCCATTGCGGGGAAACGTGTAATACTCACAGGCAGTATCTGCATCAATGAGTATAATTTTGGCCAACACCGTGGCAGCGGTCCTCTCCTTTTGGAGAGGGCTATGAAGTAACGCTTGAGGCTATGAAAGGGACGCAACGGGTTTACCCAGACATCAGGGGCTGTAACGGTCTCTACCCACAACATTTATAATAATAATAATAATAATAATAATAATAATAATATGCTTCCTTTAGCATATATATAACTTACAATGTCCCCTGCAAGTTCTGTAAATATCAAAGTGGGATCTCCCTTAGTTATATTGAAATAATTAAGAACGTACGCCGCAACATGGTATGCCTAGCACCCAAAAGTCTGGAATCTGAAGTTCGTACAGACGCATATAATATTCTTCTATCATTCATCTATTGTTTGCATGGCTTCTCACATCGTGTGCATCATTGCGGTGTACAGTTTTAATTATTTCTCAAAAACTAAGGTATATCCCACTTTGATATTTACATAGAAATTCCATTTCAATACTATTTTTTTTAAATGCACGAAGTTTTTTTTAATTTTTTGGTTAAAAAGTATTTTTTTTCAAAACTGCGTCCTATTACAAATAATTAAAAAAGGGCGCCTCAATATCTGTGAAATTGCCAAAGTTAGGAAAGTTTAAAAAAAAGGACCAACACTTTTTTTCAAGTTCTGAATTAAATAAAAAGTTTCTTTAGCAAGATTTTTCCCAAAAGTTTTCTAAACAGAGGCGAATTTTTATTAGAGCAAAAAGCTGTTTCAAAAATATATTTTTTTAGTTAAGAGTGAATGAATTCTTTTTATTTAAAGAAATTTGCTTTGGAACAAAGAATCTTTTTTCAGAATGCTGAGTCCTTAACCTCGAAGATAGAGAATTTACTGGTTAAATCCTTCCCACAAGATGGCGAGGAACAAGAACACCAGGCTCGTCCCCAAGCAATTATAGTAAAACCGGCGAAGGGATCGAGACTGTCCTCTGCCATCACTGTGGCTGTGGGAATGGGGGGAACGTGCGGGAGATCGTTCCTCTTACCAAAGTCAAGACTTTGAAACTCGAGGAGAAGACTTTGGAAGAATAGATAAAAGACGACCTTACGAGGTGTTTTAGAAGAAGCCAGTCGACGGACATCTATCATAGGTTTGTAAAGCGAAGAAAGCTTTATGGTATGACATACTACACTATTTAAAAAAAATTTACCATATTCATGAGGTATTCTATTTCATACGAGTAGACTGCCCATGACAAATACTTTTTTATTTTCTTCCAAGTTTAGTAAGTTTAAGTGAGATAGGATCCCGTTGTAGATGCAAAACTTGCATGAAAATATATACACGCAGAAAATTTATTAGGCAGAGATTCCGCAAAATGTACGTAAAGCTGGGAGAAGCAGTCATTCAGGGAAAGTTGAACATTATTTCCGTAGGGTTTATAGCTATTTTCATGTTTGTGGAATAATATATTTTCAAATCTCTTGCAAATCTTTGAAAGAGCACCCAAAGTTGAGAAAAACGAGCGGTTGCTTGAGAGAAATTGCAACGAGAAACGAAGTGTGACAGGAGGTGACTGGTTTGAAGTCAAATACGCAAAAAATGAAAAATAGTAATAAAGTTTTGTACCAGATTTGCTAGAGCGTTGGATCTTCATCCTGTGAGTCACGCGGTCGAATCCTCGTAACAAAGGAAAATGTCTTTTTATTTTTTTAATAGAAGTAGTTTTACGTTTTACGGTTACTACAAATGCCGTTATATGCAATTTGTAGAGATTACTCAATACATTTCTCTCGTGTATGAATGTAGAGAAAGCAAACGATGTTCACCAGAATTGGAATGTGTGGAGGAAAATTTATTTATACGAAATGTGTGGACAAGAGTTTCAGTTGGGGGCCGATAAACGCCTGTATCGAAAGATGTTGAATACTATTAAAACGTTGCGTGGAGAGCTTTACTTTCGAATGTGAATAGGGTAAAGATTATAGATCTTCCTAATGTCTGAAGTGTCAGCTTGTATTTTTATGTGTGAGTATTAAAATACAATTGCTTTATGAAACTCTCCATTTGGGGTGATCGCTGGACAGGTCGATTATCGACAGCATATCGCATCAGGTTTCAAGCATCGTATTCAATTAACTTATAACATCCTAATCTCGTCAGTCACGTGAATTAGTTTGTGGCTATGATGTATAACCGGGTTCACCCGAGTAAAAGTTTGAGAATGAAAAACACAATTAGACGGTAGCTCTAAGAAAGCATCCAGAGGTAACTATTATCACCGCGAACGTTCGCGGCTGCTCGTAATTTTGTGCCTACAATATCATCGCAGGAAGTTTCAAGCATCGTATTGAATTAACTTATAGCAGGAAAAGATCAATAAGGCAAGATTGATACAAGATACAAGATTTGGAAAAAATTACAACTGAGTAGTTTTGCAAATAATTCTAGATCGAATAAAGAAAATATTATTAGGGACTCGAAGCTTCTAAAACAAATTCTCATAATTTCATGTTAAAAAATTGTTCGCTCGACCTACATTAGTATTTATTGAAGGTATGTATATAGACGATTAGCAAATAGATTTCAATTGTGTTTTCCGAAATGCGAGTGAATTGAAGTTCTAAAGTCTGTATAACGCAATAATTGTTATCAGTAACGCTTTTACCAAAGTCAGTTTCTATAACTTTAACATTGGCGTAACGCTCGAGGAAGATCCACGCCCCTCCCTCCTAAAGGCATTACGTATTTTTTTAATGGCCCCTATGTAATAGCATGTACTTTATAACATAGGAAAGCTATTTGGCCCATGATTTTTATTCATAGTCTGCATAGACTATTGATAACTAATTTCGGCAGGTTTATCGGGCCAAAAGTATTCAGAAAAAGTTGTTGAAAATGTGAAAAAACTGTCTGTATAGGGTCATTATACATCAGAAATATCAAGATCTACCCCTGGTCATTCGATTTTAATGAAAGCTATTAAAATTATAATTCAATATAAAAGAAATTTTGGGCCCGAAGGATTTAAAAAAAAAATTCAAAATGGCGGAAGTTACGCCATGTTGAATTTCGGGGTCACATGTTTATATGTTTATATGACTAAAATGACGATATTTTGGGATCCAATAGTCTCCATTAATTTTTGTTTTTAAAAGAAAGGTGGTTTATCAAGGAATCATTTTATCCATATTTCAGAATAATTAAAAGGGGAGAAAATCACGAAAAATGGAACTAAAATTTGTTTTGAACTTTTTTTCGGGCAAAAATGAAGAACATTTTTTTACTCTATTATACTATATTATAATATCTTAAAATATGTAATTTGAGCTTCGGAGTTTTTTTTTTATATTTCAGTTATATAATTCAAATAATTTGTTTGTAATACCAACTTTCGGAAAGGGTTTTGCTTCATAAACTCTACAAGATTCATAAGGAAATTTGGATTTAAAAAAATATTTTTCTTTTGGCCGTCTTTTTTTGGAAGATGTTTTAAAAATATCATATATTTTTGAAATTTTACTTGAATAACTTATTTTTCGTGATTATAATACATTATATAAACCATCAGCTCAAATTTCTTATAACTGAAGAGGCTTCGGAGTTGTCAACAAACCCAGAGATAGTCATATAAGCGTGCATCATTAAGTTAGTGTCTATGATTTCTGGTATGCTAGTATTGAAGTTTAAACGGCATCATATATTAAAAAAAGACACGCAAAAGAGATAAAAACTGACTACATTATTACAAAGCAAGGTATGTCTAGCTGTATTTTTTGGTGCATTATCTGTATGGACTAAGAAAGTAGACCACCATATGTGCTTTAGTCTATTTAATAGGTAAAAAGTGCTCAATAACATGTAATAAACAGCAAAGAGCATACAAATTGAAATCTATTTGGAAATCACCCATATATACACTACCTAGTTTAGAAAGAACAATTTCCAACGTGATAAACTTCGAAAATTTTATTTTGATACTTACATTACATAAAGGATATCCTTTCGTTCCATCTGTACAAATTGTCATCAAAATGTATTCCCAAGTGGTTTTCTCTCACACTCTACACTGATATGCTTGTTTAAAAAACAGCTCGCTGGAGAAACTTTATTATAATTAGACTGGGATTTCAAGAATTGTTACAATTTTGCTAATGTGTAGTAAGAAATGAAGAATAAAGATTACTGACACATAGAGTAACCCCTTACGTTCTGATAAACAGTGGGCGGTATCAAATGAATAAAGAGAGGGAAAGAGAAGAATATTTGATAAGCTGCTGAGAGCGTTAATCTCAATGTCAATTAGAAATACACTATTAGACTTGAATCTAAAGATTCTATTTTCATATTTAAAAAAGAATAAAACAGCTAATACTACCAGGATTAAAAAATTATCTGAATATGAGGATCTTTAATATCATAGACACTGCCTTAAAGAAATTTGAACAAATTTATAATAAAAAAGTCGCAATATAGGATACATAAATGTTTTACATTTTAGTTAAATTATAATATGCAATATAAAAACAATATAAGTGGCGTACAACTAATTGGTTCAGATTATTTTATGAATGCTACCTACCTTGCAAGAAAACAGTTTCCAGAATAAGGATTGATTCTTTTAGTTATTATGTAAGCATTTAAAGTTCAAAGATAGTTAAACAATAAAAGTTTGAAAAATTATTTATGCTTCAATCAAAATTACGTGCTACGTTATGTAACCCAACTTACTACTAAAATAGTTTAATTATTTACTTGTAATATTATTTGTAAGCTGATTTAAAAAATACGGTCATTTTTATTTTTCCTGTATGAACAAAAAAAAATATTCTAAATTCTTTAATAACAAGAATTGTTATTCTTCAATCATCTTAGTTTTTTTATTATGAAAAGGACATATCCCCTTTGTGGTTTAGAAAAAACAAAAATCAGGATTTACCTGGACATTTTTTTTTCTGGCATTTCTATCAGAGCATAAAATAAAATATAAAAATTATTAATGAAGAAAAATAAGATCAAAATAAATCTTGGAATCACATGGTTGTTTTTTTGCTCTATTTGGATTCAGAGTTTGAAGGATGATAACAATCAAATAATTTAGTTGATTCTTCAAAGTTATATTCAAAAATTAATCATATATCAAGTTTCAAAACTTTTTGGCTAAGGCACCAATCGTTAAAGTCTAGAGTTTTCAGATTCTATCATGGGGATCTGTAGATCACAAATTAGCTTGCTGCTGTTCGAAATAGATATCTTCAAATCGCTGCTTTAAATTATATCCTTATAATTCTGAAAGCCAAGTGCAAAAGAAACGACGCCCTAGCTATATCGCTTCAAGTTTTTCAAAAAGTTTATTAAATTATTTTTTGTGAAGTTCGAAAGATGTATTTTTCCTGTTATAGAAAGCAGCACTCCTAAATTCAGAAAGTTCATACCTGTTTTATATTCGTAAAAAGTAGGTTAGTCCTGAAATATTTTAAACTCGATACAAAGACTATTAAAAACTGCATGTAAGAAGTGAAAAGATCCATATAGCATGTTTAAAGTGTCATAAGTAGACTCATTGTTCTTTTCAATTTCCAGGCTTTAAAGAATAGTTATTTGCTTTGATAGGATTCTTTCCTTCATATAAGAATAACAGTCGCATAATTTTACGCATTCAAATTCTGTGTTGTACATTTAAATTCTTTTTAGATCTACGAATGTAAGCATTCTTCAAATTTTTGGTAGGCTTATTTGTTTCTTCATCTAAGAATAATTTATTTATAATAGTTTCTACTTATAATGAATTTGAGAATGATAGATTGAATTTATGATACTGTAAATTTTATCAGAGTTACTTCAATCGTCCATATTGATCGAGATATTCATAGGTATTATTTGTTCAAAAAACTGGTTTCGTGGTAAAAAGTATAATCATATACTTTCAAGATTATTATTATTGTTAGTATTATTAATATCTTTATATTTTCAAAGCAAGAAGACTCTATACAAAAGAAACTTGAGTACGTTTAATTTCCTATGATACATAAATTATTATAAAATACTCTTGCAACCATTTCTTTATACGGACAAAAAATATTTGTCAATCATTTTAATGATGACAGACAAAACAAAATGTTAGAGATGTTATAGATTCTAGAAGCCCTCAATTGGATTGAAATTAGACGATTATCTGTTAAACAGGTTTATACTGACTTATCTTGAAATTTTACTACCAATAGATTAAATAGTGTAGGCTGTAGGTGTGATAAATGACTGAAAAAACGATTTTTCTTCATGAAATGTACTAAATCTCGAATAAAAAATCAATTCATTCAAATGTGAAAAATCGATGAAGAATGTTATGTAACCGACTTATGTCGAAATTTGTGTTCCAATGGGTTAAATACTGTAGGCTCTACTAAGACAAACTTTTGGTTAAAAAATTTAATATTATAATAGTTATCTTTACTGCAAAACGGAGAGAAATCTAGTTCGAAAACCAGAGGATCATTGTTAGAAATAGGTGATTCAGTCTAAGACTGACAGTCTGAGATAGAGTACAGCAACGAAAGAAAGCTCGAGTCCATTATAGCAGCCCGAAATAGATGATGTAATATAATTATAATAGAAAAAAAAATGTTTCATCTATAATAACTGCACTTAATTTATTTTTGAAATTATGTAATTGTGCGTACGGTCAGTTACAAACATAATAAAATGTAATGAATAAAATATGTACCTTTTTGTTTTCTTAATAATGATATGTGTATCCATTTACCAAACCATTTGTTATTCAGCGTGGTAATTCCCGATACACACGTAGAGTCGAGTTATAAATTTAAACGTACATTTTTGGATAAAAGAAACATATTAAGAGAAACATGCGCTATTTTGTTTTCTTATTGTTACTAGAAAATAAATAATTAATTTCAACTGTTTCCGGGACACCAAGACGAGTATGGTGACTGTAATGTAGCTTGTCAACGTCAAAAACGAGGGGCTAGTCACTGAAAACTCTCAGATTGTTGCACTGGAAATCTGGAGTACTCTTTGAGGAACTTTTAGAAACCTTGGAAATCTTAGCACTCTCTATGCGAATTCGATTGAGACGCTCACGTTCAGAGATTTAAGATTTCCAGATTTCTCAGTCAGTAACCCTTCGCGCGACTGTTGTTTCTCACGCTTCGCGGTCGATAATATGTTTATCTCGTGCTTCGCGCTCGATAATGTATTTACCTCACGCTACTCGCTAGGTCTTTGTGTAAAGACTTTTTAAAATTAAAGGTCAAAGCATCGACAACAGTGATTTAGTGATTGTGAATTCTCGAACATGCATGGGTATTTATATAGACGTAATTTGATTGTCGTTTTTCCATAAACTTAATTTCCTTATTTCAAATTTTATTTTTATGATTTCAACTTTACACATATGGTTTACTGAGCAGTCTTACCGTTTTTCAACTTCTAAATTATGTCCCTAATCTCACTGATTTAGAGTTTGTCAATTGAATTTTCTACCGCATCGTGTTCTAAATCGCAGTTATGGTTCTCTATTGCTCGATCTTCTAATAATTTCAAAGCGTTAGTGTTTTATGCTGAGAAGGTCCTCAATCTTCAGCAGCGTTGTATTAGATGGGAGTTCACATGGTCTCATTTTTACATTCCCGTCTTCCTTCAGGTGCGAGACTAAAAACTTATATGCATGTATATATATATGTATATATATATTATTTTTTTAAATGCATTAATATATTCGAGAATCTTTAAAATGCTGTGAAATTGTTACATGAAAAAATGTAATTTTTAGATTTTCCATTATTTTTTATGCTGTCAAAATTTGAATTTTCGATTTTTCATGAAAATTAAAAAAGTTTTTATAATAATCTTGTAGGGCATTCAAAAATTAAAAGTTTTCTTCTCTTGACTTTTTTCATATCTTACGTTATTTGGTTTAAAATGTTCATTTTCGTGTTTGTTTAATTTTGTAAATGCTATAATTCTGTTAATTTTTTGTTTTATGAAAAAAGTAATGAGGATACATTTTTTAACTTTTTGAATACTATGAAGATGCGTATAGAGAATTTTTGAATCTTGAAAATGAGTGATCTCAAAAATATTCATAATGCGTCCACTATTTGAATTTTTATCCGAAATGACTGGCTAACGAACTTGACCTTTAATAGAGGACACTTAAAGAGTGTACCAAAGAACAATATAATAAATTAATTTTTTCAAAAGTTATCGCGCTAACAGACAGGCATACATACAGACATTCGTAAAAACCTGTTTTTTGGATTCAGGGGCTAATTTATAGGGCATTCAAAAATCAACATTTTTTATTTCTTGACTTTTTTCATATCATGCGTTATTTGGTCTAAAATGTTCATTTTCGCTTGTTTTTTGGAATTATAAAAATACTATACTTTCAGTCGATTTCTTTCATCAAAAAAATTCATTAGGAGAAATTGTTTGATTGTTTAAAAATACTATGAATATCCGTACAGAGAATTTTTGAATTTTGAAAAATGGGGTCTCAAAAATATTCAAAATGCGCTCGCCTTTTGAATTTTTATCCAAAATGGCTGGCTAACGAACTTGACCTTTAGCTTAGGACACTAAAAGATTGTACCAAAGGCTAATCTAATAGATTCATTTTTTTAAAAGTTATCGTGCTCACAGAGAGACAAATGGACATACAGACAAATTCACATATAGAAATACAGACAGGCCCATTCGTAAAAATATGTTTTTCTCATTCAGCGGATGTCAAAACGTGAGCATTTAATAAACAATAGGGTGGAGGGGTGGGGAGGTCAAATTTTACGCAAATCTGATACCTTCTCTGATCAGAATGTAATAATTGATAAGCTACGTTATAATCTCATACATTATAATCAGCTAATCATTCCTGTTATGATGATCTCAGTTTTTATCCATTAATTGAACATTTACCAAAATCCATCTGTATGTTTTAGATTTTTCTTA
The DNA here is from genome assembly GCA_010014905.2 of Druon quercuslanigerum. NCBI lineage: Eukaryota > Metazoa > Arthropoda > Insecta > Hymenoptera > Cynipidae > Druon > Druon quercuslanigerum. Next base: position 32,668 of record JAAAKG020135040.1, read on the forward strand.
AAGTTTACAATGTTTAAATGGCTGAACCACATTTTTGCGAAACATATAACGCTTTTTTATAGGACTGATTATATTCATTTAAAGAATAAGGCCACGCGTCACAAAGAGGCATAACTGAATTTTGAATAAGTCATCAGAATATGGCTGAATACCACTAAAGTCAAGAAAACTCAGGTGAATTATTTAAATATTAGTTAGGCTTTTTTCACTCGGGGCTTTAATTTGAGGAAATGAAATAGTACATTTTGTATCAGGGGCGTATGGCTATTTTGCTTCATGTGACTGCCGCTCAAGTGAAGCAAAGGCCGTATTTACACGAAGAAAAATAGACATGTGCCCATGTAAGCATGGGAAGCAGATAAAGGATTTTTGGTGTTCTAAACAATTTTAAACTATAAGTTAGAAGAAAAACATGCGTACTCAGCAGAAGGGTGATTGAGGATCCAGCGACGCATTTTCTTAGATATAAATATAATTTTCTCCATGTACTAACTTACGTGGTGCAGAGTATGTGCAGCGAGCGTAAAGTTGCATGCAGCGGGCGTAAAGTTTCATGACGACGCGGTGACGGAGTGCGCATATGCGCACGTCACTGGGCTGGAAGCAGCCAAATTACGCCTGCTTCACGTGCATGGAACGGCGTGTATTCAAGGGGGGTCGAACAAAAAAATATATATTTATGTCAAGTATGTTTTCATTGAAACTTAAAAACTGTCAGGCTAGATGTATAAAAATTACGCTTGCTGGAAAAGTTGTCATCTATTATCTGAATTATAGGTAAATAATGTAAGTTAATATAAGTTCCATTTACTTTCACTTGGCTTAAGAATTACATTTTTTTCTTTGCGTCATCGGAAAGAACGTGATATTCGCCTTTGGGGTCAAGAGTTTACCTTATCTGAACTATGATATGCAGTATATTGGTCTTCATTGATTCAAGCAATTTTACATCTAACAATGTTAAGGATTTCCCTGGATTCATCCCCTCCATTGACAAATATAATCCACTCTCTTAACTTTAATTTGCTCAGTCCAATAAATTCTTCAATTTAAGCAGATGCATAATTAGTGGTCAACAAATAATTTAAGCTCTCTTTTGAAATCTGTTAATTATTAAACGTGGTTATTAATAACTTTAAAATTATATACATCTTGAACTCTGGACTGCTGGAATCAAATGAAAATGAAGCCTTGCTATATAATCATGTGAGTACGCATTACATATTGTTATAATTAAATACATTTTTTTCGGTTAATTATTTCTTTTATTTTATTTAAGGCATGAAAAATGCAACTAGCAGTAATCCTCTATGAATCTATTTATTCATTCATTCATTCACTTTATCCACATTGAAGCTTCTATGCGTCAGCTCGCTTTTCGCATTGTATTCTCACTCAAAGCAACATGAAGGTAACATGCAAACGTTCTGTAATTTATTATATTATTATATTTGTTATTATTTGAAAATGATTCTTTTTTGATGACTTAATTTCAAGTTGTTAATTTACGAATACTTACTTCAATTCTAACCTTTTGACGATAAACATCTAAATTTTAATCCACTACACACTGGTTCAAATTGATCCAATCAAGTTAACACAAGGTTCGTAATTTTCTAACTTTTAGAGCTTCAAGTTCGGGTTCGTTAATTTAATAAAGATTTCGCTTGAAAATCATATAATTTTTAACAATTTTAGAATGATTTAACTTCGCCTCTATTTAAAATTGTTCAATTTTAAACACGGAAATTGACAGTGAATATATTTTTTTCTACACAGAAATCTCATCTTTCGATTACCAAAATCTTTCAAATAACCTTCAATCTGTTAACATCTTAAAACTATTGCAGCGAATAAGAAAATGTTAAGGATCAATTTATTTTCCAAAAGAGACATTTGCTAACAAGGAAAATTTTCGTTGTTTTATATGGAATTTTTTACTTTATAAACACTATAAAGACTTTTTTCAAAGTTTTAAATATTTTAAATTCAAATTTTTGCTATACAATTTTGTTGGCCTAGAGTTAAACAATATTATTCTATTTAAGTTAATATTTCCCCATTTAGATTTCCGATTGTTTCAACTCTAAATCCTTTAGTTTCATAATTAGCAGCCTTTGAAGATTCGCAATTAATTATTATTTATTATTCGAAAATTTTTTTTAATTTAGAATTTTTAAATTTCGAAGGCGAAAGTCTTAAAGTTTTCAATTATTGCAGACTTTCAATATACAATTATTCACTTCTAAAAATTTTGAATTTAAAATTGTTTCATTTTGAATAGTTAAAATGGGAAAGAACTCCTGGAACACGCGGGTTGAGGAAGAGGACCCTGAAGTTATCTATGTATATAGATTTGAAACTTGTGGAATTTCTTTGGGGAAATAACTAATAGTCCTATCAAGATACCGAGCACAAAGTAATATATATAATAGTAAACGTAATATATGTCATCAGAGAGCAAAAAAATCTCTCCTAATCGTTCATCTCATTATAATAATTTTTAGTAAGTTTTCATAGGTGGCGGCGCTAAGTGGACGTCATGTTAGCGCCGCTACCATTTTCTCCTCAGTTAAGAGAACCAACAAATTTTTTTAGCATAAAATTAGCAAAAAAAAGCAAAAAAATATGGCGTATCCGATTTTTCAATTTGGCTTTGTGGCGGCACAGAGTGAATGGACCTTTTTTTCATGCAGCTTAAGAAACAAAAATAACACAAACGATTTTTCCGAAACTCTGCGATTAGAAATTTTTTTAATTCTATTTCGACTCCATCCAACCTCAAGATGTTAATTGATTAATTCTAAATTTAATACTCGTTGTAAGAGACCCAAAAGAAAACGTTTCAGTGCTAAGGAGTTTTTAATTTATAAAATTTGTGTCTTTCAATCCACCATAGTGTTCATGGAATGAGATGCGTGATTCCCAGAGTAGCTTTCTGTGCTGAATACAAATATGTCACGCTATTTTAAAAAGCCTACAATAAAACAAAAACACATACAAATAATATTTTAACAGACTTCACAGACTTCGCATTTCGTCGTATAATCAACCACACTGATGATTCTTCAAAATACAAAATAATTTTAAACAAAGATTTCAACTTGTAACTAAGTAGGTTAATTTTAAATGAAAAGAAGTAATTCTCAAAGAAAAATATAGTACATAGTAGATATTTTAATCGACAAATATTTTCATTGTTCAATTCGATGATTAGAAAATTTCCAACAGGCCACGACGGCTAGTTGTGCATCTCCCGGTGTCGATTTGCACATCAGGGAGAGGAAAAAAGCGGTGCTAAGGTCAGAGCATTGAGGGAAGATGTAAGGGGGTTTATGCAGCGGACAGAAAGTATGAAGGAGGTCCAGAGGGTAAGAGGTGAGGAATAGGAAAAGAAGGTAAAAGAGCTGTGGGAGAAAGTAGGAGCATTGCATAGGGAGGTGGTGGCGGTAAGGAAGGAAAAGAAAGATAAAATGAAGCAGTTGAAAGAAAAGATTAGGGTGTGGAAGGAGAGGTCGGAAAAAAGGCTTGAGAAGGTGGAGGGCAGGTCGGAAATGAAAGAAGTTGACAGAGGGAGGGCGAGAACTAAGGTATTTGGGAGAGGGTGGATCATATGATAAAAGAGAATGTAAGGGAGCGTAGGAAAGAAAAGGACGAGAGAGCGGATAGGGAAAGGATAATCGGTGTTTTTGTCGTTCATAACTGAAGCACTATTACTCA